>JAXIVJ010003676.1:0-2500 GCA_036785665.1 Chirona hameri | reverse complement strand
GATGAAGTAGCTCATGTACTTGGATGAATGGATGAAGCAGTTATCCGAAAACTACCTCGGTTTGCAAACTTTGAACGCATTTGAGCAGAACTCGAACGAAGGGGCTTGCATATTTTATTGTATAAATTTAGTCCGAAGGTTTTGAATGGATAGATTTCCGAGGTCAGGACCCGGCATACACAGTTTGATTACATAGCGGAGCGAGATCTTCCGTCAACTAGGGGGAGGGAGGGGGGGGGGGGGGGTCTACGTATAAGCTGCCCGACCGTAGCCATGGTTGCAGACAAAAACGTCCATGTCTTACAACTATCCGCCGGTGTTCCCTTTCAGCAAGTACAAATTGTGCCCAAACAACCAATAGGGCACATTAACGCCATAATATGCCCGTTTTACTGCTACCGAAAATCCATATAATACTGGCAACTACCCTCAAGAAAAGTAAAAATATCGTCCTCATCCCTTCCATTCTTCCATTGCACTGATATTTTTTCCAAATGCTTTTATGATATTGAAACCTGCAATATGTCAGAACAAAGTATGAATTTCTGTCTCCAAAACGGGGGGGGGACAACCCCCTCCCCGCCTGACGACTAGGGGGACGGTGCCCCCCCCCCCCTCCCCCAACAGTGACGCCGTTGGCTGTCACTGACCTTCCTGGAGCTGCTGCTGACCGGGGTGCCGACTGAGATGTTATCTGCTGAGCCCACCGACGCCGGCGGGCCGTCCATCGAGTCCTCATCGCCGGCCTTACTGCCGGCCGGGGACGACACCTGGCGGAGCACGGCCAGTGATCAGTCAGCAAGAGACAGACAGACAGACAGACAGACAGACAGACAGACAGACAGACAGACAGAGACAGACAGACAGAGACAGACAGACAGAGACAGACAGACAGAGACAGACAGACAGAGACAGACAGACAGAGACAGACAGACAGAGACAGACAGACAGAGACAGACAGACAGAGACAGACAGACAGAGATAGACAGACAGAGACAGACAGACAGAGACAGACAGACAGAGACAGACAGACAGAGACAGACAGAGACAGACAGACAGAGACAGACAGACAGAGACATACAGACAGAGACAGACAGACAGAGACAGACAGACAGAGACAGACAGACAGAGACAGACAGACAGAGACAGACAGACAGAGACAGACAGACAGAGACAGACAGACAGAGACAGACAGACAGAGACAGACAGACAGAGACAGACAGACAGAGACAGACAGACAGAGACAGACAGACAGAGACAGACAGACAGAGACAGACAGACAGAGACAGACAGACAGAGACAGACAGACAGAGACAGACAGACAGAGACAGACAGACAGAGACAGACAGACAGAGACAGACAGACAGAGACAGACAGACAGAGACAGACAGACAGAGACAGACAGACAGAGACAGACAGACAGAGACAGACAGACAGAGACAGACAGACAGAGACAGACAGACAGAGACAGACAGACAGAGACAGACAGACAGAGACAGACAGACAGAGACAGACAGACAGAGACAGACAGACAGAGACAGACAGACAGAGACAGACAGACAGAGACAGACAGACAGAGACAGACAGACAGAGACAGACAGACAGAGACAGACAGACAGAGACAGACAGACAGAGACAGACAGACAGAGACAGACAGACAGAGACAGACAGACAGAGACAGACAGACAGAGACAGACAGACAGAGACAGACAGACAGAGACAGACAGACAGAGACAGACAGACAGAGACAGACAGACAGAGACAGACAGACAGAGACAGACAGACAGAGACAGACAGACAGAGACAGACAGACAGAGACAGACAGACAGAGACAGACAGACAGAGACAGACAGACAGAGACAGACAGACAGAGACAGACAGACAGAGACAGACAGACAGAGACAGACAGACAGAGACAGACAGACAGAGACAGACAGACAGAGACAGACAGACAGAGACAGACAGACAGAGACAGACAGACAGAGACAGACAGACAGAGACAGACAGACAGAGACAGACAGACAGAGACAGACAGACAGAGACAGACAGACAGAGACAGACAGACAGAGACAGACAGACAGAGACAGACAGACAGAGACAGACAGACAGAGACAGACAGACAGAGACAGACAGACAGAGACAGACAGACAGAGACAGACAGACAGAGACAGACAGACAGAGACAGACAGACAGAGACAGACAGACAGAGACAGACAGACAGAGACAGACAGACAGAGACAGACAGACAGAGACAGACAGACAGAGACAGACAGACAGAGACAGACAGACAGAGACAGACAGACAGAGACAGACAGACAGAGACAGACAGACAGAGACAGACAGACAGAGACAGACAGACAGAGACAGACAGACAGAGACAGACAGACAGAGACAGACAGACAGAGACAGACAGACAGAGACAGACAGACAGAGACAGACAGACAGAGACAGACAGACAGAGACAGACAGACAGAGACAGACAGACAGAGACAGACAGACA
>JAXIVJ010003675.1:2500-91344 GCA_036785665.1 Chirona hameri | reverse complement strand
CGCATTTAAGTTTTGATATTCACGGCATATTAAGAATAATTATAATTGCAGTCTATTGTGATCATGGATCGACGCAAAATTTGCCTACGATAGTGGAAACCTACATCCCCACTAGTGATGTCATTACAAAAAAAATCCTGACCGATACCAAACCGATACCGAATGGGAGGCATTTTGGTTGACCAAGTACCGACCGATTCGGGTTAAAGCAAAAAATGTCCAAAATGTGACTGATTTGAAAATTGTATACTTAAATTGATACACACGGGCAAAAACAGCTTTGTTTAACATAATTCATAAAACACATGTACAGTTTCCAAAAGGGCAGTGTAATTATGAAAAAAAGGAACGAAATACATTTACAAAGCAAAGTAGTTGATGCCGCAAGCAAGATCAAAAGCAAGCAGCACATTTAAAACAGGATGGAAAAATGTGACCTCAATCATTTCATATTAATTTGCAGCATACTACATATTACATAAATGCATACATAGGAAGAAATCAATTATATCTGGCGGAAGCGGGAGGGGCGTATGACTCCTAACTTCCCCTAACTGTACTTGACATTGGTCAGGATTCAGGAATGATTTAATATGCGATATATTGATTGCAAATGCATAATGACACCCACTACCTAACAAAACTGCATGTCAACTTTTTACACAGATTATACATACTAAATATTGTACAATCCTACAATAGAATCGGTGTTACGTCTCAACCTCAAGTAAGTTGTACCATCATATCCTGTGCGGATATGAGAGTTATCTGCAGTTATATATCTGTATCAAATAGTAGCTAATATTGATAGAAAATGGTCCACGGCACAGAAGGCAAGTATCTTACCACTGCGCCGAGTTGCTTCCCCTTAAATTTAACACAAAATGGGCATTGCGCAGTTAAATGTAGCATACGCGCAGGAAAAGTAAACGACTTTACAATGCGGTACTGCCATATTGATCCCAATGAAGCCATATCCTTCAAAAAGCGGATGCCAATGAAGCCATGTCCTTCAAAAAGCGGATGCCAATGAAGCCATGTCCTTCAAAAAGCGAAGGAGGTAAATACAAAAAAAAAGTATTATTAACATATGTTATTGAATCTTTATATTGTTTGTTTTGAATATACCTGCTGTATAAATAAAATAAAATATGAACAAAATCAGCAGGAGTATTTCTATTTTATACATCAACATTTAAATTTAGTAGATCTTAATCTTGGGAAGAAATATAAGAAATGCAATAACGATGTACGAATGACATTCGTGGCGCAGGCATTTAGTCAACCTATTTTTGGTTCAACACGTGCTTGGCGCTATGGCCATAAGTGTTAAGTTACCTTGGCCATAGTGATACAGGGCCACAGGCTGCCTTAAGTTCTTTGTTAATTCTCCTTAGTCACTTTGAATAATTTCCCTCGTCTTTTCAGTAACACCTCCAGTAAGGCTACCTAATACTATTGTCTATCATGTTGTGCATCATTCTTTGAAATAGGCATATGAAGTGGTTCTGCCCTCACTTGTGAAATAGCGCGAGCAATAAGGATCATTTATTTCTTGAGTCACATTATGAATGTGCATTGTGCGTTGCATTGCATTATTGTGCTTGGTTAGTGGTGTGGTTACTAGTTTATGCTTGCTTCTTAAGATGGTGTATTGATACAACTATGGCCGTAAGTGATACAGGCTGCCTCCTAGTTCTTTTTTAATTCCCCTTAGTCATTTTTAATAATTTCCCTTGTCTTTTCAGTAACACCTCATTTTTTGAAATATATGAAGTGGTTCTACCCTCACCTTTGAAATATCACAAGGGTCATTTATTTCTTTGAAGTCATGAATGCGTTTTGATGGACATTGGACGCCATGTGACCTTCGTTGTCGGAGCGCCCTTAAACACCAATCATCATCAATGTGCATTGTGCACTGTGTGTTGCATTATTGTGCTTGGTTAGTGGTTACTAGTTTGTGTATGCCATATCCTGCCTGCGGCGTATGCTACTTAGGATGGTATAACTATAGAAAACTTATTTTTCAGGACCTCACTTCCTCTTGTGAACAATATCTTCAATCTTGATATAATAAACATGTGTTCTATTTAGTATTTACATTAATTGATTGAATTTGGAGCAAATTTGCTGGCTATTATGTGTGAAGGTTTGACAAGTGAATTTTTAAGATTAGGTTGACCGACTAGTGTCCAAAAATGTATGAGCCTGACTGACCGATTACCAAATCGGTCACAACATTTTGTCGGTTACCAAAATTTTGGGAAATAAAAAAAAATGTAATCGGATGACATCCAAACGGAGACAGACAGGTGGCCGTCACTTATTATAATTAGTATGAAATAGCTTTTTATGTAACACGAATAACTAGGATACCTATGTATCCCAAACAGCGATGAGCGAATCACCTGGTGTGCCTGTCGATACAGAGTCGTTTGAACAAACTACCATGAACATTTCCGAAGAAGTTGTTTTTCATCTATCACCTGATATAATTAGTATGAAATAATAGGAAATAATAGGTTTTTCATGGGAAAACATAAAGCTGGTAGATACAACTAAGAATTGCGTTCCTAAGTAAACATTATAAGGTAAAAACTGATTTCCCATCACATTGTCGCGAACTGTACTGATGGTTCATTCGACCCCCACACACACTAAAAAAAAAACGTGGCGACGCCCCTGCTAGTTTATCGCCAGCTGGTGAATTCCCGCCTTCCTGCCGCCAAACCAGCGCGGTCGGTTGCACGTGTGAGGCGTCCTGCTGGTGTGATTCATGACGTCTCTATGTGGGTCGCCCCTCTGCCGACCGGCCTGTCTCCTCTACACCAGCAGCAGCTGTGCGTGGCCCCCGCTTGCTGCTGCAGCCGCTGCCGAGCAGAATCAAGGTCGGCCGGGGCCCGGGGCTGGGGCCGGGCTGGGAACGGGCCGGCCAGCCGACCGCGTGGCTGATTCACAGTCAGCTGGGCCGCCAGCTGGCCGGCGCCGGACGCGCCGGCGGCAGAGGCTAGCGGCGCCACTGGCGCCCGTCCACCGCGCCTCTGCCCGGGCGGCGGCAATCTTGGAAATAGCACGGCCGCTCAATGAGTCGGCGGCGGCGGCGCGGCGGGTCGATGGCGGGCGGCGGTCGCCGGGCGGATCCCCCTCCCTCTCCCCCGGCACGACGGTGGCGGCCGGCCGGCCGGATACTACGGGGTTGTCTGTGCCACACACGCACGCTGCCGGTATAGTACACGCCTAGCGTAATCGACCGTGGCAGGTGCCGTCAGGAACGGGGAGCCGTGGCGCGAGGAGGCGGGAAATGATACGGCACGCGAGTGCGTGCCTGTTCAGAGGCGCGTCGGTACGTCTGTCTGTTTATGGTACGGGAGCGCGGCACACGCAGAACGTTGTGTGCCAAGGACATGGCCGTGTGTGCTGTTTCCATGGCAAGGTTACGAATGGTGATGATAGTATACACTAGTGGTGTAAGATTCGGACATTTTCCAAGTCGTGTCCGATCCAAAGTCCGATCCAATATGACATGTTGACCGAAAGTGTCCCATGAGTCCTAGAGTCCGAAAATAGTCAAATTTGTAAAACATCCTACACATAACAATTAATGCTGTTTTTACTTTATATCATGTCCACAATTACCATCACATCATTGTTCGTTCAATTTCACATTTAAATACATCAATCATGCCGCACTTTGTTAGAAAACATCAGAGGATCATGAATCCTCCCAATTAACTGCCTGCAGGTGGAAAGACATGTATGGTAGGGAAATCGTGAATTGTGATCTATATGCCTTGACCGAAAATTGTCCAAAATATTTGTATATAATATATCTGTACCTAAATATATCTAAATATCTGTATATCTGTACTCAAAATATCTGAAAATTGTCCACCCGAAGTCCAAATCGGAATCAGACTATTTTCGGACGTCCAAAAAATTGGACTCAGATTTACATCACTGGTATACACATTATGTTGGATCCTCGCATCTCGTATACATGTTTCACCAATTGATGTATTTTGTATTCATAATTATGTGTAGTCATGTCGCACTCTACAGAACATAACCGATGTATTGGGACAACACCCCCTGGTCCACACAGTGTCGCCGCACCAGCCAGACTGACCGTCGTCCGCGGATTGACGGGCGGCGGCTGACAGCCAGATGTGACCCACTCGGCCCCGGTCCCCGACCCAGCATGGCAGCCGACTGCCATGACTGCCATACGTGAGAGCGGGGCTGCTCTCACGTCATTGCGTGTATGACTCCATAAACGCACTGACCGCCGACGCGTGCACTAACGAGCGCACCGACCCGCTTGCCACCAGACATGTCGTGGGATCACGAGATCATGGATCAAACCTTATATTTTTGCCGTGGGATCCACGGGATCATGGATCTAGACCAACAAAAGTCTCCGTGGGATCAAGCAGATCCAGGATATATTCACAAATGGCAGCTGTGCAAACAAAACATTCAAATCAATATCAAAGGAAAGCTAAAAGCTGAAGCAGCTTCACAATTTAATATGTAAAAATAATATACAGCTTAAAAATCTTACCAATACCAATTACCAATATGACGATGCCACGCTCGCCACATATGTCCAAGGTTTATTATAAACCTTACATACTACATAACGAATGTTAATTTGCTTTGTACAATTCTTCAAATGTAATTATTGCTGTGCCCTGTTTATTTATTTATCTGTATTTCTGTAATTATTTATGCAAGGTAATAACTATGGCCAATTATCATCACCAGGTTGAGGCGTTGATCATACTCGAACGTTTTACTCTTTCCCAATGCCGAAGTTAAAATCAGCGGCCCCGACTGACATTCTTCCCATGCTTGCCATGCTTGCCCGGCTCTCGGTAGATTGCTCGAATAGCGGGTTTGGCTGCGGAAAATACCGGAAGTATGGGATAGATGATATACTTATGCCCAGTGTCCCAAAATTCAATTTTTGCTTGGATGTCAGATTGGAAATTTTAGCCGCAAAAAGTCCACGAGAGTGGAAAATTATTAGAAAATAGTACAATATTGACGTCTGTTGAATAGGCAAAGCAGTATTTTTCGTTGAAATCACGTATTTTTAGCCAATATTTATGTCCGAATCAATATCACAATGCATATTTTGGAAATTGAAAATTGACTCCTAAAATGGGGAGTGAGAGTGGAAAATTATTCACTTTGGGTGTCAGTTCCCACCCAAATTGACAAATTTTATGACACTGCCTTTGCCCCGAGGTTTGCTGGCCTGCTCGAGTGCATTGGCCCGTGTTGCGGCCTCTGCTGTGTACTGACGGCGTCCTGAGGTTTGCTGGCCTGCTCGAGTGCATTGCTCTCTGCTGTGTACTGACGGCGTCTGTTCGTTCCTCTCTGTGTCGGCAGGCGGCGATTCTGCAGCAGACCTCTGATTTCATCTGCAACTTGGAGCAGGAGAAGACCCGACTGCTGACTCAGAACTGCCAGCTGAAACGCCTGTTGGGGCAGCAGTCCGGTGGCGGGGAATCCCCGGACCCGGCCGACGACAGTCCGGCTCCGGCTCCGGCTCCGGCTCCGGCTCCGCCGCCGCAGTCTGTCGTACCTCGCAGCGCCTCCCAGGAGGAGATGACGGCTTGCGACGCCGCCCACCCACCACCACCACCAGCGCCACCGCCGGAGCCGCTGCCGCTGCCGCTGCAGACGCTGCAGCTCGAGCTGCAGGAGCTGCGCGCCCAGCTGGAGCGCGAGCGGCTGCAGCGGTTGTCGGCCGAGGAGCGGCTGCGCCAGGCGGAGCAGCAGCATCAGCAACAGCAGCAGCAACAGCAGCAACAGCAGCAACAGCAGCAACAGCAGCAACAGCAGCAACAGCAGCAACAGCAGCAACAGCAGCAACAGCAGCAACAACAACAACAACAACAACAACAACAACAACAACAACAACAACAGCAGCAGCAGCAGCAGCAGCAGCAGCAGCAGCACCACCACCACCACCAGCAGCAGCACCAGCACCAGCACCAGCAGCAACATCAACAGCAGCAGCAGCAGCAGCAGCAGCAGCACCATGTGCACATGAGGTTCAAGAAGCCGCGCCTGGAGCCGGCCACCTCGCCTCAGCCGCTGATGCCGGAGCAGCACGAGATGACGCCGGCGGCGGAGGAGACGGCGCAGCAGTCTCCGTCGCCGCCACCTCCGGTCGCCGTCCGCAGGTGGGTCAGATGTCTGAAGAGCGTGTGTGTCTGACATCGGACCGAGTTCGGCAGGGCTATCTCGATGCTGGAGGTGTCGATTCTCTAGGTCCATTTGCACCGCACTCCGCATATCAAACAGACCACTTGTCGAAACTAATTGACCGCTTGGTTCGTCAATGATTACTCATCTTCCTTTCCCCATATTTGTTGTTTTGCCTCTAAAATATTGTTCGTTTTTTCTTCTGATATCCGTTGCCCCAAGCCAGTACCGAAGCATGTTTGGACCGACTCCTCTACGATGGTGACTGACCGTTATTTTTGCCTTCCTCAGGCCTATGTACATGGGCTCTTCGACCTCGCGTCAGAACCTGGACACCATTGTGGAGGCGATACGTCATCTGGAAGGGGACCATCTGTTTGATGACTGCCCCGAGCCGAGGCAGAAGAGACTGGAGCCGGCACAAACCCGCCTGGAGCCGCTACCAGCGTGCATCGAGCCGATGCAGACCCGCCTGGAGCCCATCCAGACCCGCCTGGAACCCATCCAAACCCGCCTGGAACCCATCCAAACCCGGCTTGAACCCATCCAGACCAGACTAGAGCCCATGGAGCTGCAGCAGCCCTGCCTGGAGCTGCAGCCGCAGGAGGCGCCCCTGGAACTGACCACGCACGCGCGGAGCTCCTCAGTCGACCCGTACCGGCCCGCGGTGATAGTGGCACAACACCTGCCGCAGCGCCACTAGCCGCCGGGGCTGCAGCGCGCCGCCCGCGACGGGACGAGAGTCTTGCATTTACCGCGACACGAGCTTTGACCAGAGACGGAGTCACGGTCCGGAGTACTCAGGTGTTTGTATGGTGGGGTGGGGTGGGACGGGAGGGGCGCGGCCCACCTGCAGAACAACGTGTGCCAGTTGTACGGGGTCGGCGCGGACGCAGTGTGTGTGAGACGATGTGTGCTGGATGAGGTTTGAGGCCGAGTGGACTCTGCGCTTTGTATGCCATGTATAAGGCCGATTCTATATTCTCTTAGTCGGATGGATTTGTTACTTTGCCGGCTGGGACAGCGCTCCGGCGGCTGACCGAGACTGTTTTTTCCCGCTGGAGTATGCGATGTTACATATGTCTGAATATGTTAAGTGAATAAGAAGAACCTCGCATTATTCTAAGCTGCCGTGAAGCGCGCATGATTCTTGTAATACAGTATTTGTTCGAATGGGAACATGATTCCTTTGGTGACTTTGATGATGGACCGAGCCGGCTGTTGAGAACGTTGATTCCTTTGGTGACTTATGATGGACCGAGCCGGCTGTTGAGAACGTGATACTCAGGAGGTAGCCGAGTACCTCGGGACTGAATTTACTGGACATGGACTTTTAAATTTAAGCGATATTTAAATAAGAAATTAGTGATTGTGTCGAGATCCAGGATCTCTTCAAATCCTGGATCTTATTTCCTTAAATTCGTTTAGGGATCCGGGGGTTATGGGTCAATGAAACGTCTAACATGCGGAGTCTCGCTGGATTGTGAATGCTATTTTTTTTTCGCGCGATCTTGTATACGTTTTTTTAGAGGCAAATTACCGTGGGATCCAGTCTTTTCCCAAGGTTCTCGACACGTGTGATGTGTCTGATAGTGACAGTTGAGGGTGAGATAATGGGGCAGATCAATAGTCGATAGTAAGTTCGAGCGTCAGTGTGGAACACCGCTTCCAAAGAGGGTGGATCAGTTGCGGCACCCGAGCCCAAATCATCAGCTCTGAGCCAGACTGGTGGTCGATTACGTTGTAAGATACGAGTCAATAAAAGTAGCGGACGGGAGACGAACGGTGAGACTGAAAGTGGAACCGAAACAATTGGTCATGAGTATGACTGTGAGCTTGTGGAAACCATGCCGTGCTCGTCATGCGTGCAGAGAAGAAATGGCGAGTTAACAAGCATGTCCTCAAAATACACAGCGTTTCGTTCCGTGATGCATTTCTCTCGTACACGATGCGCGCCCGGTGAAACAACATGGCTGCGCGCCGTCATTGTGGAGCTGATGGTCCCATTCAGACATTATCTGTTCAAATTATCAGCATTGCAGGTCGGTTTTCAATCCAACCATATGCACTAGAACCCCGAGTCTTGTGTGTTAACACTGCACTCCACCGGAATCGCGCCGGACCACTGACAGCACGTCTTGTCGGCGCCTGGCCCCTTCCTGGCAGTATCCTGCGACAATGATCCGCCACGCGGCCTCAGTCATCCAGCACAACAAAAACTCCGTCGGCGGTGGGGTGGACGGAGCCCGTCACACCCTCCCCGTGCTGGACCGCACGCGGAGCCGGCAGCACCGCCGCCATCTGCCGCCCGCTCTCCGGCCGCGCCGCGCCGCCCTCACTGCCATCTATCGGCCGAAACCAGTACACGAGCCCGTGCATCGCGCCGGTAGATGTCACTGGTATCGCGAACTGCTGCGACTGTATGGAGCCCGTGGCCACGTCCAGACAGCCGATGACGTGGATGTCCGTCAGGTCGGACGACGCGGCCGGCTGGGAGTACGGGAAGTCCTGCAGCTGGTGCACCTGGAAATGACGCCGCTCAGGTCAGGTCAGGTCGGTGGAAATGACAGGTGGTGACACTGACCATTCCGACATCGCGGCTCCGGCTCAGGCATCACGGATGGCTGCGCAGTTGCAGATGGCGCTTAGTGACTCGCTACAATATCATGCCACTGATATTGGTCTCGTGGTCATACGGCATCGACACTAGTACAACGCCGTTGGCCGACCTGTGACATGGCCGTTGTACTACAAGTACAACGGCCATGTCACATAATAGGACAACCAGGGAGCGAAATAAGTGCAGAAAGCAACTCAGGTTAATACATGCGTGTCTAACCCCGTAGCACCAATGTACGGCAGGCGGCAATGTCTCACCCGAAACACATTGATGGCGCTGCAGTCGAGTCCGTCTGTGTTTTCGCGGAGTACCGAGGTCATGTGAAGCAGCAACCGACTGGTGACGGCTACCGCCAGCAGCTGGAGCCGGGCAGGAGCCAGCAGGCCGCCGTCAGCCAGCGAGACACTGCCGGGTCAGCACACCGGGCATACGACCGTCACACGCCGGACATACCAATGTCAAACGGGACACACATGGCACACGGGACATACCACTGTCACACGGGACATACCACTGTCACACGGGGCATACCACCGTCACACGGGACATACCACTGTCACACGGGACATACCACTGTCACAAGGGACATACCACTGTCACAAGGGACATACCACCACTGTCACACGGGACATACCACTACTGTCACACGGGACATAACACCACTGTCACACGGGACATACCACTGTCACACGGGACATACCACTGCCACACGGGACATACCACTGTCACACGGGGCATACCACTATCACACGGGACATACCACTGTCACACGGGACATACCACTGTCACACGGGGAATACCATCACTGTCACACGGGACATACCACTGTCACACGGGGCATACCAGTCACACGGGACATACCAGTCACACGGGACACACCATCACTGTCACACGGAACACACCACTGTCACACGGGACATATCACTGTCACACAGGGCATACCACTGTCACACGGGGCATACCACTGTCACACGGGACATACCACTGTCACACGGGACATACCACTGTCACACGGGACATACCACTGTCACACGGGACAAACCACTGTCACACGGGACATACCACTGTCACACGGGACATACCACTGTCACACGGGACAAACCACTGTCACACGGGACAAACCACTGTCACACGGGACATACCACTGTTACACGGGACAAACCACTGTCACACGGGGCATACCGCTGTCACACGGGGCATACCAGTCACATGGGACATACCAGTCACATGGGACATACCAGTCACACGGGACATACCACTGTCACACGGGACATACCATCACTATCACACGGGACATACCATCACTGTCACACGGGACATACCACCACTGTCACACGGGACATACCATCACTGTCACACGGGACACACCACTGTCACACGGGGCATACCACTGGCACACGGGACATACCACTGTCACACGGGACAAACCACTGTCACACGGGACATACCACTGTCACACGGGACATACCACTGTAACACCGCACACGGAACATGCCACTGTCACACGGGACATACCACTGTCACATGGGACATACCACCACTGTCACACAGGACATACCACCACTGTCACACGGGACATACCACTACTGTCACACGGGACATACCACCACTGTCACACGGGACATACCACTGTCACACGGGACATACCACCACTGTCACACGGGACATACCACCACTGTCACACAGGACATACCACTGTCACACAGGACATACCACCACTGTCACACGGGACATACCACCACTGTCACAGGGGACATAACACCACTGTCACATGGGACATACCACCACTGTCACACGGGACATACCACCACTGTCACACGGGACATACCACCACTGTCACACGGGACATACCACCACTGTCACACGGGACATACCACCACTGTCACACGAGACATACCACCACTGTCACACGGGACATACCACTGTCACACGGGACATACCACCACTGTCACACGGGACATACCACCACTGTCACGGGACATACCACTGTCACACGGGGCATACCACTGTCACACGGAGCATACCACTGTCACACGGGACATACCACCACTGTCACACGGGACATACCACCACTGTCACACGGGGCATACCACTACTGTCACACGGGACATACCACCACTGTCACACGGGCCATACCGCCACTGTCACACGGGACATACCACCACTGTCACACGGGACATACCACCACTGTCACACGGGGCATACCACCACTGTCACACGGGGCATACCACCACTGTCACACGGGACATACCACTGTCACACGGGACATACCACTGTCACACGGGACATACCACTGTCACACGAGACATACCACTGTCACACGGGACATACCACTGTAAAACGGGACATACCACTGTAAAACGGGACATACCACTGTCACACGGGACATACCACTGTCACACGGGACATACCACTGTCACACGGGACATACCACTGTCACACGGGACATACCACTGTCACACGCCGGACATACGACTGTCACACGGGACATGCCACTGCCACACGGGACATACCACTGTCACACGGTACATACCACTGTCACACGGGACATACCACTGTCACACGGGACATACGGCATACCACTGTAACACGGGACACACCACTGTCACACGGGACATATCACTGTCACACGGGACATACCACTGTCACACGGGACACACCACTGTCACACGGGACATACCACTGTCACACGGGACATACCACTGTCACACGGGACATACCACTGTCACACGGGACATACCACTGTCACACGGGACATACCACTGTCACACGGGACATACCACTGTCATACGGGAACTGTCACACGGGACATACCACTGTAACACCGCACACGGGACATGCCACTGTCACACTCACACGTGACATACCACCACTGTCACACGGGACATACCACTGTCACACGGGACATACCACTGTCACACGGGACATACCACTGTCACACGGGACATACCACCATTGTCACACGGGACATACCACTGTCACACGGGACATACCACTGTAACACCGCACACGGGACATGCCACCGTCACACGGGACATACCACCACTGTCACACGAGACATACCAGTCACAGGGGACATACCACTGTCACACGGGACATACCACTGTAAAACGGGACATACCACTGTCACACGGGACATACCACTGTCACACGGGACATACCACTGTCACACGGGGCATACCACTGCCACACAGGACATACCACTGTCACACGGGACATACCACTGTCACACGGGACACACCACTGTCACACGCGACACACCACTGTCACACGGGACATACCACTGTCACACGGGACATACCACCACTGTCACACGGGACATACCACCACTGTCACACGGGACATACCACCACTGCCAAACGGGACATACCACTGTCACACGGGACATACCACTGTAACACCTTACGGACATACCACTGTAACACGGGACAAACCAGTCACACGGGACATACCACTGTCACACGGGACATACCACTGTCACACGGGACACACCACTGTCACACGGGACATACCACTGTCACACGGGACATACCACTGTCACACGGGACATACCACTGTCACACGGGACATACCACTGTCACACGGGACATACCACTGTCACACGGGACACACCACTGTCACACGCGACACACCACTGTCACACGGGACATACGACCACTGTCACACGGGACATACCACCACTGTCACACGGGACATACCACCACTGTCACACGGGACATACCACCCAGTCACACGGGACATACCACCACTGTCACACGGGACATACCACCACTGTCACACGGGACATACCACCACTGTCACACGGGACATACCACCACTTTCACACGGGACATACCACTGTCACACGGGACATACCACTGTCACACGGGACACACCACTGTCACACGGGCCATACCAGTCACACGGCGCATACCAGTCACACGGGACACACCACTGTCACACGGGACATACCATCACTGTCACACGGGACACACCACTGTCACCCGGGACATACCACTGTCACACGGGGCATTCCAGTCACACGGGACATACCAGTCACACGGAACATACCACCACTGTCACACGGGACAAACCACTGTCACACGGGATATACCACTGTCACACGGGACATGCCACTGTCACACGGGACATACCACTGTCACACGGGACATACCAGTGTCACACGGGGCTTACCACTGTCACACGGGACATACCACTGTCACACGGGACATACCAGTGTCACACGGGACATACCACTGTCACAGGATATACCACTGTCACACGGGACATACCACTGTCACACGGGACATACCACTGGCACACGGGACATACCACTGTCACACGGGACAAACCACTGTCACACGGGACATACCACTGTCACACGGGACATACCACTGTAACACCGCACACGGAACATGCCACTGTCACACGGGACATACCACTGTCACATGGGACATACCACCACTGTCACACAGGACATACCACCACTGTCACACGGGACATACCACTACTGTCACACGGGACATACCACCACTGTCACACGGGACATACCACTGTCACACGGGACATACCACCACTGTCACACGGGACATACCACCACTGTCACACAGGACATACCACTGTCACACAGGACATACCACCACTGTCACACGGGACATACCACCACTGTCACAGGGGACATAACACCAGTCACATGGGACATACCACCACTGTCACACGGGACATACCACCACTGTCACACGGGACATACCACCACTGTCACACGGGACATACCACCACTGTCACACGGGACATACCACCACTGTCACACGAGACATACCACCACTGTCACACGGGACATACCACTGTCACACGGGACATACCACCACTGTCACACGGGACATACCACCACTGTCACACGGGACATACCACTGTCACACGGGGCATACCACTGTCACACGGAGCATACCACTGTCACACGGGACATACCACCACTGTCAAACGGGACATACCACCACTGTCACACGGGGCATACCACCACTGTCACACGGGACATACCACCACTGTCACACGGGCCATACCGCCACTGTCACACGGGACATACCACCACTGTCACACGGGACATACCACCACTGTCACACGGGGCATACCACCACTGTCACACGGGGCATACCACCACTGTCACACGGGACATACCACTGTCACACGGGACATACCACTGTCACACGGGACATACCACTGTCACACGAGACATACCACTGTCACACGGGACATACCACTGTAAAACGGGACATACCACTGTAAAACGGGACATACCACTGTCACACGGGACATACCACTGTCACACGGGACATACCACTGTCACACGGGACATACCACTGTCACACGGGACATACCACTGTCACACGCCGGACATACGACTGTCACACGGGACATGCCACTGCCACACGGGACATACCACTGTCACACGGTACATACCACTGTCACACGGGACATACCACTGTCACACGGGACATACGGCATACCACTGTAACACGGGACACACCACTGTCACACGGGACATATCACTGTCACACGGGACATACCACTGTCACACGGGACACACCACTGTCACACGGGACATACCACTGTCACACGGGACATACCACTGTCACACGGGACATACCACTGTCACACGGGACATACCACTGTCACACGGGACATACCACTGTCACACGGGACATACCACTGTCACAAGGGACATACCACTGTCATACGGGAACTGTCACACGGGACATACCACTGTAACACCGCACACGGGACATGCCACTGTCACACTCACACGTGACATACCACCACTGTCACACGGGACATACCACTGTCACACGGGACATACCACTGTCACACGGGACATACCACCATTGTCACACGGGACATACCACTGTCACACGGGACATACCACTGTAACACCGCACACGGGACATGCCACCGTCACACGGGACATACCACCACTGTCACACGGGACATACCAGTCACACGGGACATACCACTGTCACACGGGACATACCACTGTAAAACGGGACATACCACTGTCACACGGGACATACCACTGTCACACGGGACATACCACTGTCACACGGGGCATACCACTGCCACACAGGACATACCACTGTCACACGGGACATACCACTGTCACACGGGACACACCACTGTCACACGCGACACACCACTGTCACACGGGACATACCACTGTCACACGGGACATACCACCACTGTCACACGGGACATACCACCACTGTCACACGGGACATACCACCACTGCCAAACGGGACATACCACTGTCACACGGGACATACCACTGTAACACCTTACGGACATACCACTGTAACACGGGACAAACCAGTCACACGGGACATACCACTGTCACACGGGACATACCACTGTCACACGGGACACACCACTGTCACACGGGACATACCACTGTCACACGGGACATACCACTGTCACACGGGACATACCACTGTCACACGGGACATACCACTGTCACACGGGACATACCACTGTCACACGGGACACACCACTGTCACACGCGACACACCACTGTCACACGGGACATACGACCACTGTCACACGGGACATACCACCACTGTCACACGGGACATACCACCACTGTCACACGGGACATACCACCCAGTCACACGGGACATACCACCACTGTCACACGGGACATACCACCACTGTCACACGGGACATACCACCACTGTCACACGGGACATACCACCACTTTCACACGGGACATACCACTGTCACACGGGACATACCACTGTCACACGGGACACACCACTGTCACACGGGCCATACCAGTCACACGGCGCATACCAGTCACACGGGACACACCACTGTCACACGGGACACACCACTGTCACACGGGACATACCATCACTGTCACACGGGACACACCACTGTCACCCGGGACATACCACTGTCACACGGGTCATTCCAGTCACACGGGACATACCAGTCACACGGGACATACCACCACTGTCACACGGGACAAACCACTGTCACACGGGATATACCACTGTCACACGGGACATGCCACTGTCACACGGGACATACCACTGTCACACGGGACATACCACTGTCACACGGGGCTTACCACTGTCACACGGGACATACCACTGTCACACGGGACATACCAGTGTCACACGGGACATACCACTGTCACACAGGATATACCACTGTCACACGGGACATACCACTGTCACACGGGACATACCACTGTCACACGGGACATACCACTGTCACACGGGACATACAACTGTCACACGGGACATACCACTGTCACACGGGACATACCACTGTCACACGAGACATACCACTGTAACACCGCACACGGGACATGCCACTGTCACACGGGACATACGACCACTGTCACACGGGACATACCACCACTGTCACACGGGACATACCACCACTGTCAAACGGGACATACCACCACTGTCACACGGGACATACCACCACTGTCACACGGGACATACCACCACTGTCACACGGGACATACCACCACTGTCACACGGGGCATACCACTGTCACACGGGACATACCACTGTCACACGGGACATACCACTGTCACACGGGGCATACCACTGTCACACGGGGCATATCACTGTCACACGGGGCATACCACTATCACACGGGGCATACCACTGTCACGGGGCATGCCACTGTCACACGGGACATACCACTGTCACACGGGACATACCACTGTAACACCGCACACGGGACATGCCACTGTCACACGGGACATACCACCACTGTCACACGGGACATGCCACTGTCACACGGGACATACCACCACTGTCACACGGGACATACCACTGTCACACGGGACATACCACTGTCACACGGGACATACCACAGTCACATGTGACATACCAGTCATACGTGACATACCACTGTCACACGGGACATACCACTGTCACACGGGACATACCACTGTCACACGGGATATACCACTGTCACACGGGGCCTACCACTGTCACACAGTACTTACCATTGTAACACGGGACATACCACTGTCACACGGGACATACCACTGTCACACGGGACATACCACTGTCACACGGGACATACCACTGTCACACGGGACATACCACTGTCACACGGGACATACTACTGTCACACGGGACATACCACTGTCACACGGGAACTGTCACACGGGACATACCACTGTAACACCGCACACGGGACATACCACTGTCACACTCACACGTGACATACCACCACTGTCACACGGGACATACCACTGTCACACGGTACATACCACTGTCACACGGGACATACCACTGTCACACGGGGCATACCACTGTCACACGGGACATACCACTGTCACACGGAACATACCACTGTCACACGGGACATACCACTGTCACACGGGACATACCACTGTCACACAGGGGCATACCACTGTCACACGGGACATACCACTGCCACACGGGACATACCACTGTCACACGGGACATACCACTGTCACACGCGACATACCACTGTCACACGGGACATACCACTGTCACACGGGACATAACACCATTGTCACACGGGACATACCACTGTAACACCGCACACGGGACATGCCACTGTCACACGGGACATACCACCACTGTCACACGGGACATACCAGTCACACGGGACATACCACTGTCACACGGGACATACCACTGTAAAACGGGACTTACCACTGCCACACGGGACATACCACTGTCACACGGGACATACCACTGCCACACAGGACATACCACTGCCAAACGGGACATACCACTGTCACACGGGACATACCACTGTAACACCTTACGGACATACCACTGTAACACGGGACAAACCAGTCACACGGGACATACCACTGTCACACGGGACATACCACTGTCACACGATACATACCACTGTCACACGGGACATACCACTGTCACACGGGACATACCACTGTCACACGGGACATACCACTGTCACACGGGACACACCACTGTCACACGCGACACACCACTGTCACACGGGACATACGACCACTGTCACACGGGACATATCACCAGTCACACGGGACATACCACCAATGTCAAACGGGACATACCACCACTGTCACACGGGACATACCACCAGTCACACGGGACATACCACCACTGTCAAACGGGACATACCACCAGTCACACGGGACATACCACCACTGTCACACGGGACATACCACCACTGTCACACGGGACATACCACCACTGTCACACGGGACATACCACCACTGTCACACGGGACATACCACTGTCACACGGGACATACCACTGTCACACGGGACACACCAATGTCACACGGGGCATACCAGTCACACGGGGCATACCAGTCACACGGGACACACCACTGTCACACGGGACATACCATCACTGTCACACGGGACATACCACTGTCACACGGGACACACCACTGTCACACGGGGCATTCCAGTCACACGGGACATACCAGTCACACGGGGCATACCACCACTGTCACACGGGACAAACCACTTTCACACGAGACACACCACTGTCACACGGGACATACCATCAGTGTCACATGGGACATCCCACTGTCACACGGGGCTTACCACTGTCACACGGGACATATCACTGTCACACGGGGCATACCACTGTCACACGGGACATACCACTGTCACACGGGACATACCACTGTCACACGGGACATACCACTGTCACACGGGACATACCACTGTCACACGAGACATACCACTGTAACACCGCACACGGGACATGCCACTGTAACACCGCACACGGGACATGCCACTGTAACACCGCACACGGGACATGCCACTGTCACACGGGACATACGACCACTGTCACACGGGACATACCACCACTGTCACACGGGACATACCACCACTGTCAAACGGGACATACCACCACTGTCACACGGGACATACCACCACTGTCACACGGGACATACCACCACTGTCACACGGGACATACCACCACTGTCACACGGGACATACCACCACTGTCACACGGGACATACCACCACTGTCACACGGGGCATACCACTGTCACACGGGACATACCACTGTCACACGGGACATACCACTGTCACACGGGACATACCACTGTCACACGGGACATACCACTGCCACACGGGACATACCACTGTCACACGGGGCATACCACTGTCACACGGGGCATACCACTGCCACACGGGGCATACCACTGTCACACGGGACATACCACTGTCACACGGGGCATGCCACTGTCACACGGGACATACCACTGTAAAACGGGACATACCACTGTAAAACGGGACATACCACTGTCACACGGGACATACCACTGTCACACGGGACATACCACTGTCACACGGGACATACCACTGTCACACGGGACATACCACTGTCACACGCCGGACATACGACTGTCACACGGGACATGCCACTGCCACACGGGACATACCACTGTCACACGGTACATACCACTGTCACACGGGACATACCACTGTCACACGGGACATACGGCATACCACTGTAACACGGGACACACCACTGTCACACGGGACATATCACTGTCACACGGGACATACCACTGTCACACGGGACACACCACTGTCACACGGGACATACCACTGTCACACGGGACATACCACTGTCACACGGGACATACCACTGTCACACGGGACATACCACTGTCACACGGGACATACCACTGTCACACGGGACATACCACTGTCATACGGGAACTGTCACACGGGACATACCACTGTAACACCGCACACGGGACATGCCACTGTCACACTCACACGTGACATACCACCACTGTCACACGGGACATACCACTGTCACACGGGACATACCACTGTCACACGGGACATACCACTGTCACACGGGACATACCACCATTGTCACACGGGACATACCACTGTCACACGGGACATACCACTGTAACACCGCACACGGGACATGCCACCGTCACACGGGACATACCACCACTGTCACACGAGACATACCAGTCACAGGGGACATACCACTGTCACACGGGACATACCACTGTAAAACGGGACATACCACTGTCACACGGGACATACCACTGTCACACGGGACATACCACTGTCACACGGGGCATACCACTGCCACACAGGACATACCACTGTCACACGGGACATACCACTGTCACACGAGACATACCACTGTCACACGGGACATACCACTGTAAAACGGGACATACCACTGTAAAACGGGACATACCACTGTCACACGGGACATACCACTGTCACACGGGACATACCACTGTCACACGGGACATACCACTGTCACACGGGACATACCACTGTCACACGCCGGACATACGACTGTCACACGGGACATGCCACTGCCACACGGGACATACCACTGTCACACGGTACATACCACTGTCACACGGGACATACCACTGTCACACGGGACATACGGCATACCACTGTAACACGGGACACACCACTGTCACACGGGACATATCACTGTCACACGGGACATACCACTGTCACACGGGACACACCACTGTCACACGGGACATACCACTGTCACACGGGACATACCACTGTCACACGGGACATACCACTGTCACACGGGACATACCACTGTCACACGGGACATACCACTGTCACACGGGACATACCACTGTCATACGGGAACTGTCACACGGGACATACCACTGTAACACCGCACACGGGACATGCCACTGTCACACTCACACGTGACATACCACCACTGTCACACGGGACATACCACTGTCACACGGGACATACCACTGTCACACGGGACATACCACTGTCACACGGGACATACCACCATTGTCACACGGGACATACCACTGTCACACGGGACATACCACTGTAACACCGCACACGGGACATGCCACCGTCACACGGGACATACCACCACTGTCACACGAGACATACCAGTCACAGGGGACATACCACTGTCACACGGGACATACCACTGTAAAACGGGACATACCACTGTCACACGGGACATACCACTGTCACACGGGACATACCACTGTCACACGGGGCATACCACTGCCACACAGGACATACCACTGTCACACGGGACATACCACTGTCACACGGGACACACCACTGTCACACGCGACACACCACTGTCACACGGGACATACCACTGTCACACGGGACATACCACCACTGTCACACGGGACATACCACCACTGTCACACGGGACATACCACCACTGCCAAACGGGACATACCACTGTCACACGGGACATACCACTGTAACACCTTACGGACATACCACTGTAACACGGGACAAACCAGTCACACGGGACATACCACTGTCACACGGGACATACCACTGTCACACGGGACACACCACTGTCACACGGGACATACCACTGTCACACGGGACATACCACTGTCACACGGGACATACCACTGTCACACGGGACATACCACTGTCACACGGGACATACCACTGTCACACGGGACACACCACTGTCACACGCGACACACCACTGTCACACGGGACATACGACCACTGTCACACGGGACATACCACCACTGTCACACGGGACATACCACCACTGTCACACGGGACATACCACCCAGTCACACGGGACATACCACCACTGTCACACGGGACATACCACCACTGTCACACGGGACATACCACCACTGTCACACGGGACATACCACCACTTTCACACGGGACATACCACTGTCACACGGGACATACCACTGTCACACGGGACACACCACTGTCACACGGGCCATACCAGTCACACGGCGCATACCAGTCACACGGGACACACCACTGTCACACGGGACATACCATCACTGTCACACGGGACACACCACTGTCACCCGGGACATACCACTGTCACACGGGGCATTCCAGTCACACGGGACATACCAGTCACACGGAACATACCACCACTGTCACACGGGACAAACCACTGTCACACGGGATATACCACTGTCACACGGGACATGCCACTGTCACACGGGACATACCACTGTCACACGGGACATACCAGTGTCACACGGGGCTTACCACTGTCACACGGGACATACCACTGTCACACGGGACATACCAGTGTCACACGGGACATACCACTGTCACAGGATATACCACTGTCACACGGGACATACCACTGTCACACGGGACATACCACTGGCACACGGGACATACCACTGTCACACGGGACAAACCACTGTCACACGGGACATACCACTGTCACACGGGACATACCACTGTAACACCGCACACGGAACATGCCACTGTCACACGGGACATACCACTGTCACATGGGACATACCACCACTGTCACACAGGACATACCACCACTGTCACACGGGACATACCACTACTGTCACACGGGACATACCACCACTGTCACACGGGACATACCACTGTCACACGGGACATACCACCACTGTCACACGGGACATACCACCACTGTCACACAGGACATACCACTGTCACACAGGACATACCACCACTGTCACACGGGACATACCACCACTGTCACAGGGGACATAACACCAGTCACATGGGACATACCACCACTGTCACACGGGACATACCACCACTGTCACACGGGACATACCACCACTGTCACACGGGACATACCACCACTGTCACACGGGACATACCACCACTGTCACACGAGACATACCACCACTGTCACACGGGACATACCACTGTCACACGGGACATACCACCACTGTCACACGGGACATACCACCACTGTCACACGGGACATACCACTGTCACACGGGGCATACCACTGTCACACGGAGCATACCACTGTCACACGGGACATACCACCACTGTCAAACGGGACATACCACCACTGTCACACGGGGCATACCACCACTGTCACACGGGACATACCACCACTGTCACACGGGCCATACCGCCACTGTCACACGGGACATACCACCACTGTCACACGGGACATACCACCACTGTCACACGGGGCATACCACCACTGTCACACGGGGCATACCACCACTGTCACACGGGACATACCACTGTCACACGGGACATACCACTGTCACACGGGACATACCACTGTCACACGAGACATACCACTGTCACACGGGACATACCACTGTAAAACGGGACATACCACTGTAAAACGGGACATACCACTGTCACACGGGACATACCACTGTCACACGGGACATACCACTGTCACACGGGACATACCACTGTCACACGGGACATACCACTGTCACACGCCGGACATACGACTGTCACACGGGACATGCCACTGCCACACGGGACATACCACTGTCACACGGTACATACCACTGTCACACGGGACATACCACTGTCACACGGGACATACGGCATACCACTGTAACACGGGACACACCACTGTCACACGGGACATATCACTGTCACACGGGACATACCACTGTCACACGGGACACACCACTGTCACACGGGACATACCACTGTCACACGGGACATACCACTGTCACACGGGACATACCACTGTCACACGGGACATACCACTGTCACACGGGACATACCACTGTCACACGGGACATACCACTGTCACAAGGGACATACCACTGTCATACGGGAACTGTCACACGGGACATACCACTGTAACACCGCACACGGGACATGCCACTGTCACACTCACACGTGACATACCACCACTGTCACACGGGACATACCACTGTCACACGGGACATACCACTGTCACACGGGACATACCACCATTGTCACACGGGACATACCACTGTCACACGGGACATACCACTGTAACACCGCACACGGGACATGCCACCGTCACACGGGACATACCACCACTGTCACACGGGACATACCAGTCACACGGGACATACCACTGTCACACGGGACATACCACTGTAAAACGGGACATACCACTGTCACACGGGACATACCACTGTCACACGGGACATACCACTGTCACACGGGGCATACCACTGCCACACAGGACATACCACTGTCACACGGGACATACCACTGTCACACGGGACACACCACTGTCACACGCGACACACCACTGTCACACGGGACATACCACTGTCACACGGGACATACCACCACTGTCACACGGGACATACCACCACTGTCACACGGGACATACCACCACTGCCAAACGGGACATACCACTGTCACACGGGACATACCACTGTAACACCTTACGGACATACCACTGTAACACGGGACAAACCAGTCACACGGGACATACCACTGTCACACGGGACATACCACTGTCACACGGGACACACCACTGTCACACGGGACATACCACTGTCACACGGGACATACCACTGTCACACGGGACATACCACTGTCACACGGGACATACCACTGTCACACGGGACATACCACTGTCACACGGGACACACCACTGTCACACGCGACACACCACTGTCACACGGGACATACGACCACTGTCACACGGGACATACCACCACTGTCACACGGGACATACCACCACTGTCACACGGGACATACCACCCAGTCACACGGGACATACCACCACTGTCACACGGGACATACCACCACTGTCACACGGGACATACCACCACTGTCACACGGGACATACCACCACTTTCACACGGGACATACCACTGTCACACGGGACATACCACTGTCACACGGGACACACCACTGTCACACGGGCCATACCAGTCACACGGCGCATACCAGTCACACGGGACACACCACTGTCACACGGGACACACCACTGTCACACGGGACATACCATCACTGTCACACGGGACACACCACTGTCACCCGGGACATACCACTGTCACACGGGTCATTCCAGTCACACGGGACATACCAGTCACACGGGACATACCACCACTGTCACACGGGACAAACCACTGTCACACGGGATATACCACTGTCACACGGGACATGCCACTGTCACACGGGACATACCACTGTCACACGGGACATACCACTGTCACACGGGGCTTACCACTGTCACACGGGACATACCACTGTCACACGGGACATACCAGTGTCACACGGGACATACCACTGTCACACAGGATATACCACTGTCACACGGGACATACCACTGTCACACGGGACATACCACTGTCACACGGGACATACCACTGTCACACGGGACATACAACTGTCACACGGGACATACCACTGTCACACGGGACATACCACTGTCACACGAGACATACCACTGTAACACCGCACACGGGACATGCCACTGTCACACGGGACATACGACCACTGTCACACGGGACATACCACCACTGTCACACGGGACATACCACCACTGTCAAACGGGACATACCACCACTGTCACACGGGACATACCACCACTGTCACACGGGACATACCACCACTGTCACACGGGACATACCACCACTGTCACACGGGGCATACCACTGTCACACGGGACATACCACTGTCACACGGGACATACCACTGTCACACGGGGCATACCACTGTCACACGGGGCATATCACTGTCACACGGGGCATACCACTATCACACGGGGCATACCACTGTCACGGGGCATGCCACTGTCACACGGGACATACCACTGTCACACGGGACATACCACTGTAACACCGCACACGGGACATGCCACTGTCACACGGGACATACCACCACTGTCACACGGGACATGCCACTGTCACACGGGACATACCACCACTGTCACACGGGACATACCACTGTCACACGGGACATACCACTGTCACACGGGACATACCACAGTCACATGTGACATACCAGTCATACGTGACATACCACTGTCACACGGGACATACCACTGTCACACGGGACATACCACTGTCACACGGGATATACCACTGTCACACGGGGCCTACCACTGTCACACAGTACTTACCATTGTAACACGGGACATACCACTGTCACACGGGACATACCACTGTCACACGGGACATACCACTGTCACACGGGACATACCACTGTCACACGGGACATACCACTGTCACACGGGACATACTACTGTCACACGGGACATACCACTGTCACACGGGAACTGTCACACGGGACATACCACTGTAACACCGCACACGGGACATACCACTGTCACACTCACACGTGACATACCACCACTGTCACACGGGACATACCACTGTCACACGGTACATACCACTGTCACACGGGACATACCACTGTCACACGGGGCATACCACTGTCACACGGGACATACCACTGTCACACGGAACATACCACTGTCACACGGGACATACCACTGTCACACGGGACATACCACTGTCACACAGGGGCATACCACTGTCACACGGGACATACCACTGCCACACGGGACATACCACTGTCACACGGGACATACCACTGTCACACGCGACATACCACTGTCACACGGGACATACCACTGTCACACGGGACATAACACCATTGTCACACGGGACATACCACTGTAACACCGCACACGGGACATGCCACTGTCACACGGGACATACCACCACTGTCACACGGGACATACCAGTCACACGGGACATACCACTGTCACACGGGACATACCACTGTAAAACGGGACTTACCACTGCCACACGGGACATACCACTGTCACACGGGACATACCACTGCCACACAGGACATACCACTGCCAAACGGGACATACCACTGTCACACGGGACATACCACTGTAACACCTTACGGACATACCACTGTAACACGGGACAAACCAGTCACACGGGACATACCACTGTCACACGGGACATACCACTGTCACACGATACATACCACTGTCACACGGGACATACCACTGTCACACGGGACATACCACTGTCACACGGGACATACCACTGTCACACGGGACACACCACTGTCACACGCGACACACCACTGTCACACGGGACATACGACCACTGTCACACGGGACATATCACCAGTCACACGGGACATACCACCAATGTCAAACGGGACATACCACCACTGTCACACGGGACATACCACCAGTCACACGGGACATACCACCACTGTCAAACGGGACATACCACCAGTCACACGGGACATACCACCACTGTCACACGGGACATACCACCACTGTCACACGGGACATACCACCACTGTCACACGGGACATACCACCACTGTCACACGGGACATACCACTGTCACACGGGACATACCACTGTCACACGGGACACACCAATGTCACACGGGGCATACCAGTCACACGGGGCATACCAGTCACACGGGACACACCACTGTCACACGGGACATACCATCACTGTCACACGGGACATACCACTGTCACACGGGACACACCACTGTCACACGGGGCATTCCAGTCACACGGGACATACCAGTCACACGGGGCATACCACCACTGTCACACGGGACAAACCACTTTCACACGAGACACACCACTGTCACACGGGACATACCATCAGTGTCACATGGGACATCCCACTGTCACACGGGGCTTACCACTGTCACACGGGACATATCACTGTCACACGGGGCATACCACTGTCACACGGGACATACCACTGTCACACGGGACATACCACTGTCACACGGGACATACCACTGTCACACGGGACATACCACTGTCACACGAGACATACCACTGTAACACCGCACACGGGACATGCCACTGTAACACCGCACACGGGACATGCCACTGTAACACCGCACACGGGACATGCCACTGTCACACGGGACATACGACCACTGTCACACGGGACATACCACCACTGTCACACGGGACATACCACCACTGTCAAACGGGACATACCACCACTGTCACACGGGACATACCACCACTGTCACACGGGACATACCACCACTGTCACACGGGACATACCACCACTGTCACACGGGACATACCACCACTGTCACACGGGACATACCACCACTGTCACACGGGGCATACCACTGTCACACGGGACATACCACTGTCACACGGGACATACCACTGTCACACGGGACATACCACTGTCACACGGGACATACCACTGCCACACGGGACATACCACTGTCACACGGGGCATACCACTGTCACACGGGGCATACCACTGCCACACGGGGCATACCACTGTCACACGGGACATACCACTGTCACACGGGGCATGCCACTGTCACACGGGACATACCACTGTAACACCGCACACGGGACATGCCACTGTCACACGGGACATACCACCACTGTCACACGGGACATGCCACTGTCACACGGGACATACCACCACTGTAACACGGGACATACCACAGTCACATGGGACATACCACTGTCACATGTGACATACCAGTCACACGTGATATACCACTGTCACACGGGGCATACCACTGTCACACGGGACATACCACTGTCACACGGGACATACCACTGTCACACGGGATATACCACTGTCACACGGGGCCTACCACTGTCACACAGTACTTACCATTGTAACACGGGACATACCACTGTCACACGGGACATACCACTGTCACACGGGGCATACCACTGTCACACGGAGCATACCACTGTCACACGGGACATACCACTGTCACACGGGGCATACCACTGTCACACGGGACATACCACTGTCACACGGGACATACCACTGTCACACGGGACATACCACCACTGTCACACGGGACATACCACTGTCACACAGGACATACCACTGTAACACGGGACATACCACTGTAACACCGCACACGGGACATGCCAGTGTCACACGGGACATACCACCACTGTCACACGGGACATACCACCACTGTCACACGGGACATACCACCACTGTCACACGGGACATACCACTATCACACGGGACATTCCACTGTCACACGGGACATACCACTGTCACACGGGACATACCACTGCCACACGGGACATACCACTGTAACACGAGACATACCACTGTCACACGGGACATACCACCAGTGTTGGATTTTTCATTTCATGACCTGGTCCTGGAGAGTAAAAATCCATAGGTGGAGAGGAAAATTGTATTGTCAGGCAAGTTAGATTTTCATTTTTGTTTTAATTATTTTACTTGGAAAGTAAAAAAATCCTGATTTGTAATAGATATTAAATCCTTGTGAGGAAAATGTAATGATATTTTAACTACAATGTCGGTAAGATCAGGTGAAAAGAGAGCAAATTTCCTGAAGAGAGCAAAATTCTTTGGACCCAAAAAGTCTAGAAAATGGCCCAAATTCCAAGGCTGCATACCACTGTCACACGGGGCATACCACTGTCACACGGGACATACCACTGTCACACGGGACATACCACTGTCACACGGGACATACCACTGTAACACCGCACACGGGACATGCCACTGTCACACGGGACATATCACCACTGTCACACGGGACATACCACTGTCACACGGGACATACCACTGTAACACCGCACATGGGACATACCACCACTGTCACACGGGACATACCACTGTCACACGGGATATACCACTGTCACACGGGACATACCACTGTCACACGGGGCTTACCACTGTCACACTGGGCATACCACTGTCACACGGGACATACCACTGTCACACGGGACATATCACTGTCACACGGGACATACCACTGAAACACGGGAAATACCACTGTCACACGGGACATACTACTGTCACACGGGAAATACCACTGTCACACGGGACATACTACTGTCACACGGGACATACCACTGTCACACGGGACATACCACTGTCACACGGGACATACCACTGTAACACCGCACACGGGACATGCCACTGTCACACTCACACGTGACATACCACCACTGTCACACGGGACATACCACTGTCACACGGGACATACCACTGTCACACGGGACATACCACTGTCACACGGGACATACCACTGTCACACAGGACATACCACTGTCACACGGGACATACCACTGTCATACGGGACATACCACTGTCACACGGGACATACCACTGTCACACGGGACATACCACTGTCACACGGGACATACCACTGTCACACGGGACATACCACTCACACGGGACAAACCACTGTCACACGGGACATACCACTGTCACACGGGACATACCAGTCACATGGGACATACCACTGTCACACGGGACATACCACTCTCACACGCCGGACATACGACTGTCACACGGGACATGCCACTGTCACACGGGACATACCACTGTCACACGGGACATGCCACTGTCACACGGGACATACCACTGTCACACGGGACATACCACTGTCACACGGAACACACATGGCACACCCGAGGCACATACGAGTACAATTTATGATGATGATTGGTGATCAGCACAAATACAGCACTTTGAGTCACCTCGTCACCACGTCACCACGTCACCACGTCACCACGTCACCACGTCACCACGTCAGTGTCCGTCTCACCTTTGCACAGCACGCATCACAGCCGGATCCAGCCGGCCAGAGTGCAGCACCGGAGCGCACAGGACGGCGTCCCAGGTGCCGGCCGGACCCAGCTCCCGGTCCGTACCGTCGGGCCGGCCGGCCGCCGCCACCCCCACGTTCACACAGTCGGGCCGACTCACTGCCACTCCATCCACGTCTACACAGTCGGGCCGACTCACTGCCGCTCCATCCACGTTCACACAGTCGGGCCGACTCACTGCCGCTCCACCCACGTCTATTACACGTCTGAGCGGCACAGGACACAGGTCCAGTAGCCGCGACGGCGGCTCCACAGGCCGGTCGGCCCGCCAGCGACGCAGCGCCGTCTCCAGAAAAGCCACCTGGCGGGGGTCATTGGCGAAAGCCAGCGCCTCTGGGCTGACTTCCTCAGCACCATCAGCGTCTGTCACATCAGCTTCAGGAACCTGAACATCTTCAGCGGCCTCAGCTGCTTCAGTGGCTTCGGTGGCCTTTTCACCACCTGCAGGAAGCTTGGCAGTGTGCGCGTTTCCCGCCGTTTCAGCGGTTTGACTGGCGTCAGCGGCGCCCTCTGCGGGCGTGTCGTCCAGCCGCAGCTCGAGGTGTCCCCGACAGAGGCTCCGCAGGACGAGGGTTTGCCCGGGCCGGACGGAGCGTCCCGCCGGTACTGGATACACAGCCTGCTCCCAGCACGTATCCTCCCCCGGCGCACTGCTCAGCACCTCCCCGTCGCCCAGCTGCACCTCGAACCACGTGACCAGCGCATCCAGCCGGCCGGTGGCCGTGCAGCCGGTCACGTGACATGCCTCCAGGCCAGACAGACCCCGCTCTATGCTCTCCGGGGCGTTGAAATCCACTGAGTACACCTGTACCGGCTCCGACAGCAGTCTGTACCCTCCTGGCGCGTCGGCCAGCCGCTCTGACCAGTACGGCTCGGTCAGCCGGCGGCGGAGGCGGGCGCCGGACGGCAGGCGGCCGGTCAGTTGTCTGCGCAGCTCCCTGCTCTCCACAGCGGCGGCCCAGACGGCGGCGGCGGCCGGCAGCACGCGGCCGTGACCAGGGCCGCGGCCCGGCGGCAGCAGCAGGTGCCGCCAGGCGTGCTGCAGAGTGGCCAGCACGTGCTCCCCCAGCAGACCGGCGTCGAACGTCTCAGTCACCAGCAGCGACGCCCTGCGGCGGACACGGGAAACAGACACAGTAAACAGGCGGGATCAACACTGGCAGCAGACATGGGAATCAGGCAGGGTCAACAGCAGCAGGGCAGGGTCAACAGGGTCATCAGGCCGGGTCAACAGGGTTATCAGGCAGGGTCAACAGCAGCAGGGCAGGCGGTGTCAGATGCTGCCAATCAGAGATTGGCGACGGCAAGCGCAATGTGACTATATAACCATGAAAAGCCACCAAGGAATCTCCCTGCCCGGGGTTTCAGCACTTTGTCTGATTACCCCGCTTCGGCTAGCCAGCCGCGGGTGCTACGCTGTGTCTCACATCTCACCGTCGCGTGTTTGGCGAGTGCTACGCTGTCTCACATCTCACTGTCGTGTGTTTGGCGGGTGCTACGCTGTGTCTCAACCTCACCGTCGTGTGTTTGGCGGGTGCTACGCTGTGTCTCACATCTCACCGTCGCGTGTTTGGCGGGTGCTACGCTGTGTCTCACATCTCACTGTCGTGTGTTTGGCGGGTGCTACACTGTGTCTCAACCTCACCGTCGTGTGTTTGGCGGGTGCTACGCTGCGTCTCATCTCACCGTCGCGTGTTTGGCGGGTGCTATGCTGTGTCTCAACCTCACCGTCGTGTGTTTGGCGGGTGCTACGCTGTGTCTCAACCTCACCGTTGTGTTTGGCGGGTGCTACGCCGTGTCTCACATCTCACTGTCGCGTGTTTGGCGGGTGCTACGCTGTGTCTCACATCTCACTGTCGTGTGTTTGGCGGGTGCTACGCTGTGTCTCACATCTCACTGTCGCGTGTTTGGCGGGTGCTACGCTGTGTCTCACATCTCACTGTCGCGTGTTTGGCGGGTACTACGCTGCGTCTCACCTCACTGTCGTGTGTTTGGCGGGTGCTACGCTGTCTCACATCTCACTGTCGCGTTTTTGGCTGGTGATACGCTGTCTCACATCTCACTGCCTCGTGTTTGGCGGGTGCTACGCTGTGTCTCACATCTCACTGTCGCATGTTTGGCGGGTGCTACGCTGTGTCTCACATCTCACCGTCGCGTGTTTGGCGGGTGCTACGCTGTGTCTCACATCTCACTGTCGCGTGTTTGGCGGGTATTACGCTGTCTCTCATCTCACTGTCGCGTGTTTGGCGGGTGCTACGCTGTCTCACATCTCACTGTCGCGTGTTTGGCGGGTGCTACGCTGTGTCTCACATCTCACTGTCGCGTGTTTGGCGGGTGCTACGCTGTCTCACATCTCACTGTCGCGTGTTTGGCGGGTGCTACGCTGTCTCACATCTCACTGCCGCGTGTTTGGCGGGTGCTACGCTGTGTCTCACATCTCACTGTCGCGTGTTTGGCGGGTGCTACGCTGTGTCTCACATCTCACCGTCGCGTGTTTGGCGGGTGCTACGCTGTGTCTCACATCTCACTGTCGCGTGTTTGGCGGGTGCTACGCTGTGTCTCACATCTCACTGTCGCGTGTTTGGCGGGTGGTACGCTGTGTCTCACATCTCACCGTCGCGTGTTTGGCGGGTGCTACGCTGTGTCTCACATCTCACCGTCGCGTGTTTGGCGGGTGCTACGCTGTGTCTCACATCTCACTGTCGCGTGTTAGGCGGGTGCTACGCTGTGTCTCACATCTCACTGTCGCGTGTTTGGCGGGTGCTACGCTGTGTCTCACATCTCACTGTCGTGTGTTTGGCGGGTGCTACGCTGTGTCTCACATCTCACTGTCGCGTGTTTGGCGGGTTCTACGCTGTGTCTCACATCTCACTGTCGCGTGTTTGGCGGGTACTACGCTGTCTTTCATCTCACTGTCGCGTGTTTGGCGGGTGCTACGCTGTCTCACATCTCACTGTCGCGTGTTTGGCGGGTGCTACGCTGTGTCTCACATCTCACTGTCGCGTGTTTGGCGGGTGCTACGCTGTCTCACATCTCACTGTCGCGTGTTTGGCGGGTGCTACGCTGTCTCACATCTCACTGCCGCGTGTTTGGCGGGTGCTACGCTGTGTCTCACATCTCACTGTCGCGTGTTTGGCGGGTGCTACGCTGTGTCTCACATCTCACCGTCGCGTGTTTGGCGGGTGCTACGCTGTGTCTCACATCTCACTGTCGCGTGTTTGGCGGGTGCTACGCTGTGTCTCACATCTCACTGTCGCGTGTTTGGCGGGTGGTACGCTGTGTCTCACATCTCACCGTCGCGTGTTTGGCGGGTGCTACGCTGTGTCTCACATCTCACCGTCGCGTGTTTGGCGGGTGCTACGCTGTGTCTCACATCTCACTGTCGCGTGTTAGGCGGGTGCTACGCTGTGTCTCACATCTCACTGTCGCGTGTTTGGCGGGTGCTACGCTGTGTCTCACATCTCACTGTCGTGTGTTTGGCGGGTGCTACGCTGTGTCTCACATCTCACTGTCGCGTGTTTGGCGGGTTCTACGCTGTGTCTCACATCTCACTGTCGCGTGTTTGGCGGGTACTACGCTGCGTCTCACCTCACTGTCGTGTGTTTGGCGGGTGCTACGCTGTCTCACATTTCAATGTCGCGTGTTTGGCGGGTGCTGTGTCTCACATCTGTGTCTCACATCTCACCGTCGCGTGTTTGGCGGGTGCTACGCTGTGTCTCACATCTCACTGTCGTGTGTTTGGCGGGTGCTACGCTGTTTCACATCTCACTGTCGCGTGTTTGGCGGGTGCTACGCTGTTTCACATCTCACTGTCGCGTGTTTGGCGGGTGCTACGCTGTGTCTCACATCTCACTGTCGTGTGTTTGGCGGGTGCTACGCTGTCTCACATCTCACTGTCGCGTGTTTGGCGGGTGCTACGCTGTCTCTCATCTCACTGTCGCGTGTTTGGCGGGTGCTACGCTGTCTCTCATCTCACTGTCGCGTGTTTGGCGGGTGCTACGCTGTTTCACATCTCACTGTCGCGTGTTTGGCGGGTGCTACGCTGTGTCTCACATCTCACTGTCGTGTGTTTGGCGGGTGCTACGCTGTCTCACATCTCACTGTCGCGTGTTTAGCGGGTGCTACGCTGTGTCTCACATCTCACTGTCGCGTGTTTGGCGGGTGCTACGCTGTGTCTCACATCTCACCGTCGCGTGTTTGGCGGGTGCTACGCTGTCTCACATCTCACTGTCGCGTGTTTGGCGGGTGCTACGCTGTGTCTCACATCTCACTGTCGCGTGTTTGGCATCGTACACACCTGCGCGGAAGGTCGCCGCCCACGGTCAGCTGGTGGGACCACTTGTTGATGAGACGGACACGCTGCTCCATGGCGTTGTCGGCCAGCGCCGCAGCCGCCACCTGGCACATGGCCTCCGAGCTCTCACAGGCGTACACCGGAGAGGCGCCGGCCTGTGCCGCCATCATACTGACAGCACAGCGAACAGCGGGCACATGTCAGACCGCTGCTACACACATCCGGCACACATACAAGTGGGACACAGCATACACATCAGATAGCTGGAATACGGGAAACACCAGTGCTAGCCAGTCTTTTTTTTTGCGAGGCGAACAACGCTGAAGCAATCACCTTGAACGGGCGATATTTGAACAAGATTATGCTCATTCAAGTAATGTAAAAGATGACATAATGGCTAAAAGGTGTTCAATAAGACTAAAGGGCAAGTTGTATTCTAAATATGCGTTATTTAACAAGTGCACTGTGCAGGTCATTCAATACCCGATAAAACACTGATGTCGAGCTGCCCCTTCCCTCCACGGGTCCTCACCTGAGCAGTCCGGTTCCGGCGCCGACATCCAGCACCAGCTCCCCCTCCGCCAGCCGTCCGGCCGCCGTGCGCACCGCCCGTCCGAACGCCGCGTTCCTCCGGGCGTCGTTCATCATGGTGAAGTGCCACCGGTCCACCAGCCGGGCGTGGGCGCGGTCCTGGTTATCCCTGGCCGCCACCAGGTGGCAGTCGGCGCGCGTCGCCCGCAGGAAGTGCGCCGCTGCCTGCAGCACGTGGCCATGTCTGCAACCAGGGCGAACCGTGCTGGACAGGGAGTATATTCTGTGACAGACAGCGACAGCGGAGGCGGCGGCGGTGGCACGGTGGAGTTGGGGGATGCGGACAGGTGGAGGGGATAGTGACGAGAAGTGCGCAGATTTTCCTGATGATGACAGGGTGTAGGAGGGACCCCTCGTGATGTTCATTCCCCTCGTGATGATCACACCGGGGCGGGTTGCCTCTGTCCGCTTCACTGCGCCGAATTGCCCGCCTAACCAGGGCCAGCTCCGGCACGGCGCCCAATCGAAGGCTACAGCGCCACGACGAACGGTCGGAGGTTACAGCGCCACGTACGGCAGGGTGACGTTCTCCACGGCGATCTGCACGTCTTTGGCCCAGTCCAACGGCGCACAGGCCGTCCGCACCGCGGCCAGGAACCAGGAGATGTGCGCAGCCACCGCCGCAGGAGAGTCGGCTCGCTGCGATCGGCCGGCATCGGAGGCACAGACGTCATCAGCGTCACCGACGTCATCAGCGTCACCGACGTCATCAGCGTCACCGACGTCAGCAACAACATCATCATCATCGGCTGAGTCATTGGCTATGCCGTCGGTGAAGTCATTGGTGGAGTTTTCTACAGCAGGACCGTCGCTGATCGGAGGGTCACTTCTCCCGGTCCGAGAGATCGCCTTCAGGGCTGAGGTCAAGTCGCTGGAGGAGCGGCTGCGCGCCGGGTGGTGTCCCGCAGCATCACGGCTGGGTGACGACTCTGCCTCTGCTGACCCGCCGTCCCGCTCTGTCAGGTGACGCGGTACACTGAAGGAGAGCAGCGGCAGCCGCCGGCCGGCCGCTCCCACCGCGACGCTGTACACCGACAGCGGCACGGCGGCCAGGCACGTCTCCCCCGCCCCCGCCGCAGCCGGGTCCAGCCAGTACACCACCGGGTAGCCGAGCAGCGCGCCTGCCGCCGCCGGCAGGCTCCAGCCGGGGCCGGTCTGCAGCTCCAGTATCGTGTCCTCCGCCGCGGCCGATACCTGGTCTCGCAGGGAGGCTGACTGCGCCGCGAACGCCGCTCGGATCTCGTCCCCGGCCAGGGTCGGCCGGTGCCCGCCATCCCGGCCGGTCCGGGATGACACGTCCACGAGTACAGCGCTCGCTGCCGTCGCTGCCAGGTGAGCTTCCAGCGTCAACAGGTGACAGGTGAGGCTGTCCCCGGCCAGTACCAGTGTGGCCAGAGGGCCGAGCAGCAGGTGCCGCCGGCGACACTCTGACAGGAGACGGGCGGCCGCCGCGGGCCCGACGGAGCAGCAGTCCCACAGGCAGCAGGGCCGCACGCCGGCCGACACGGCCAGCAGCTGGGCGCGTATGTGGGCGGCGTGACGGCGACCCCGCCGGCCCAGCGCCGCCTCAGTCGCAGAGAGCCACAGCTCCATTACACCTGCAGGCCGGCAGGCAGGAACCAAACAGACAAAGGTATAGGGTGTAATTTACAATGTCAACATATTCACTCAAGTCATCTGTACAAATGAAGTGTTGAGCATCAAAGTATGTAGGACAAGACATGATCTCAATTTTAATTTTGTGCTTACCATTTACTCATAACAAAAGCTACAAATGCATGAGTGGGATAGGTATCCAACAACGAGTAAGTTGAATAATTTTGTAGTGGCACACTTTTATTATCATAACACAATTCAGATGAACACTCAAGTCTGAATGGACCAATTAGGCACAAGTGAGAAAGAAAATAGGTAGGTACATACTCATTTCTATACATCCATGAGTGTACACAGACTAGACACAACAAAGAAAGGAAGTATGTATCAGCCATACTGAATAGTTGCAAGTATACTTACTTGTACTTGTACTTACTTGTACTTATAGTACGGGACTATAAGGAGGACTAGATGCCTGTCTTGCCCGCTCTTTACATCTCTTGATTGTTTTTATGCCTCAGTGGATAATTCAAAAGGGTATGCTTTCCTTGACCATATTTGGCTTCAGTGTTGTGTCGCTTATCCTGGCGCATCGTACATGATGTCCGCCCAGCAGTGGTCCAGGCGGTTCTTGAAGAGGTTCGTCGTGGCTGATGAAACGACGTGTTCCGGAAGTGCGTTCCAGTCGCTCACTGCTCTGATAGACCAGAAGTTCTGTCTCACTCTGGTCTGCGCTTGCGGTTTGGCAACCTTCAGGGAGTGTCCTCATGTGATTGCCGACGGCGGGTCCTGGAAGAACTTCTGCTTATCGAGTTCGATGCGGCCGTTCATCAGCTGGTGGATCAGAATGAGGTCGCCGCGCCGTCTTCTGTACTGCAGAGACGGCAGGCGCAGGGCTCTCAGCCGGTCCTCGTACGGAAGCAATCTGATTGGTCAAACCAGCTTGGTCGCCCTCCGTTGTACTCGTATACCTTGTTGATTAAATGATGATGGAAATAAAATGAAATGAAACAGGGAAACAATTACTCACCTTAACAGGTAATCACCAAGGTAATTAATAATCTTTCCACAGTCAGGGAATACTTCCAAAACTGATTCATAGATCTTCAATAGCTCTTGATGCCTCCCAGCATCTTCTAGCAGATGGGTTGCATTTTCTGGAAACAGCATATATTACACAAAATAATAACATTAAATGACAAAACAATGCTGTCCTATAACTATTTCTCAAGACTATTTATTTATCTTTTCAGGATGAATAATGTCCCCTAACCTCACAAAACAGTAGCACAAAACATTTAGCATATCAGCAAAGAACACATTTAGCATATCAGCAAAGAACCATACAAATTTAAATTAAGAACCTAACATAAATAAATGAGTTTATTTTCCATACACAACAGCAATTTGACAAGCATATTACACAAAATACCTGTAGATATGTACATACGGGAAGTAATCATAATGACACATCAAAACACCAGACTTTTCATGCTATTAGCAATGTAGATGTGAGAGAAAACTCCCAGCGGTAGAATGCATCATCGCTGCTGATAGGGAGCAGAGCCTTATCATCCATCATATCTACAAGGCCTGCATACAGAGGGAAATCATAAAAACAGCATATCTGTCACATAAAATAGGCCTGAAGAGCCTATGCATTCAACTGAAACAAGACAATCATAAATGATCATGCATCTGCAAGATGGAGTTGACCATTCAAGTTCAAGTATATGATATTGACTCATTAAAGAACACCAATAGCATGAAAAGCCCTGTGTTGATATGGCATTTACCCTATCTCATGAACATTGTCTAGATATAGAGCATTATGAACACAGAAAAATAATCATTTGGCACATAAATAGCTTACCAAGACAAATTGCCACTGTTTGTTGAAGTTCAGCTGTTTGTTCTGGACAAAGTTTCACAACCAAAAGAAGGTTGCCTAATGCTAAACCAAAATTATTATCATCAGCACATTTTAATGCCAACTGGTAGTGTTTTGCAGCCCTAGCATGGTGTGAATAAGTTCTCTTTGTTTGACTCATCATTGCATCATGTCAATAACAGGGTAGGTATTTTGGCAGTGGTATGTTGCCTGAACAAAACAAAATACTACTCAAAAATGCCCATGTTCTTCGATCGATTTTTAGGCTTCTGGCTAAATGATAAAATAGCTGTTAGTGGGCATAAATGGTAAAGAAAACAATGTCAATGTCAGGGCTCCAACTATAAACCAATGTCAAGAGAATAAAGAAGACGATGTGAAAAAAAACAAGGGAAACAAATAATAACCATTAAAAGAACAAATGTGTCAAACGACTAAGGCATCTTACTCAAACGACTAAGGCATCTACCATCTTACACAAAAACAAGTAATCAAAAAACAAATGATGAGCACATCCATCAAATGCTCGATCAAAAGCGAGAGAGCGACCTTCATTCAAATCGAAATGGTGCTTGATATGAAACGCAACGTGTGCGCCATATATGAAGCTGTTTACAAAATAAGCCTTAAAACACTGCGAAACTAACAATGTAGCTCTAAAAGCGTTTTTGCTGCAGCACACAAACCATTGCGCGTACATCAAGGAAGCTATTATGAATCGCGATTCGTCCCATGATACCCATGGTGGCCGAGAAGCATCGATACGAGGTACGGCAGCGATCCGTATTTATCCTCTATACAAGGTTCCCAGTTATCTCCAAATACTGAGACTGCAACCACGGAAGAAAAAAAAACCACAAAATGGCCGACATCGTTGCAATGGGGTCTAGTACATTCACAATATCATAGACATCACAGACAGACCAATGATAGCGAAGAATTGTTGCATTTTTCATAAACTTGCATTCACCCGAGTCTTAGTTACCAGGAGAGTTCAATAAAGTAACTTGGAGTCTTAGATTTCCGTCCGTGTGTTCTTCGGAAGCGCACACGTCTAATGGAAATGCCCCAGCCTCCATGCAAACATATATGCTAAACCAAAATTCATGGCACAAATCAAAATATTGCTCATCACCTGAACCGAGTAGCCGGTAAAAACAATACCTACCAGATTCGCATATTGGGTGGTACTGCAGCTGGTGATAGCGACGTATTTACATTACCTTTTACGTGCAATATTCTTCCATTTTTTCCCCGATACCTTGTTCGCTAATGTCACTTTCTCACAAATAAGCAAAGATAATCCATCGGACATGAGTCGACTCTAGTCTCTAGCCAAGCAATTTGCATCCTACAGAAGTAGGTATATCTAAAAATGTTTATTCATTCCGAAGAAAACCGTAACAGCAAAGTAAGGGGAAGACACAAAACACCCGACATTCAATCTCATGGTTCGAACTTGGCTCCCGCAGAGTAAACTGAAATATATGCCTCCCATCCAACAAAACATCTCAAAATATGATTATAATACAATGCTAAGTTGCTAACGCAATGAAATGGGCTTGCAATAATGCGAATTCCTCAGCAGGGCCTCTAACAATGACCATCGGTTAAATTATATCACCAAAACAAAAGACGTATCCAAAAAAGTTTATAAAATGGAGTCATGGCGCAGTGCGCGTGTACATACCAAGACGCATATGCCTGGCAATTGGAAGTACTTGGGTGAACAACGCAATCTTCGGCTCAAAATGCCATTCATTATCATTACTTATGGTACATGCATACTCATCAGGAGAAAACCGCTCCGAAACGGACCCGCACGCGACACTCTCTTGTAATGAAGACTGATAGTCTGATGGGGGAGGAGAGAGCCTGTCAGTGTTGAACCTGATCGTCCTTCAGTAGACGCTTGACCACGGCCAGTGAAGAGCGGATTGCGAAACCCGGACCTTCAAGACTCCCGCGGGCTCGGCCCGGCTGGGCGCGGCGCGGCGCGGCGCGGGACGGTAGTACGGCGGGGCGCGGGGAGTGGAGAGTACGGCGCGTGATTTGAACTGTTTCGAGTCCGACGAGTCCGGCGGCAGCGGCGCGGCAGGCGGTGGCATACGGCCGGCCGGCTAGGTCTGCTTGGTGTCCTGCTCCTGTTCCCCGGCGGCGGCGGCGGCGGCGGCCTGTCTCAGACCGTCCACCCTTTCAGCCGCCCGACGGACGGCGTCGCGAGCCGCCCGCTGCAGCTCCTCGAAACTCGGCGCCTCGTTGTAGTGCTGCGGGAACATCGAGAGACGTGAACATGAGTCCCGATCGAGTCAAACCATACGAACGCCACACGGCGGAGAGAGGACAGGAGATAATGTCCGACACATAAACACCAAGACATTCAGACAGGTCGCACAGACGAGAAATGCAACTCACACTCCTCTCACAATGCAACTTTCACCTCAACTGTCATACGTCATACCTATGCACAGATTTGTAATTGAATACTTCCGTTGATATCCAGAGTTTATTGGATACGATTAATGGATATGACAAAATGTGCTACAAGAAGTTGACATCCAAAGCAACCATCATTAAAATTGTGTAATTTTGGCCGCGTTCGATCTGTGGTCAGCTTGTCAGCACCAATCACGGCCCAGTACTCTGCCTACGTCACGTCACCACAAAGTCACGTGACTCATGACGTCACGCGCCCGCTGATCCTGCTGCCAGGATTTTTCGTCAGCCCGTCAGCAGAGAGAGAAAGTGCTACTAAATTGCCAAATTGTTTTAATTATTTCTGATGAAAATGCATACAGTTTTTGAGTATTTGATTATGAAATGACCTGAAAAGAGATACTAAACACATTTTAACTGAAATCATCGGCGATTTCTAGTTTAAGTGTTTTACTTTGTATCACGGGGAAGCAATCGCCGTGGACCCCTACGGGCCGGGCTGTCTAATGTCGGCCGCCATCTTGCCGGTACCAAAAAGGCGGCCGGGCGCGCGGCCGCCCGTGTTAAAGGATAGGGAGGCGGGTACACCGGCTGACATTTGACAATATATTGAGCGAACTACTTGTGGTAGCGCAATATAACTACCACAACGTTCCAAATTGAATGGAGAATGATTCTAGGTGTTCACATTTTTTGTCGTGAAAAAAGCGAAAAAAATATGAACACCTAGAATCATTCTCCATTGAATTTGGAACGTTGTGGTAGTTAGATTGCGCTACCCCAAGTGGTTCGCTCAATATATTGTCAAATGTCAGCCGGGGTACCCGCCTCCCTATCCTTTAAAGGGACTGTCCCACCTTTGTGAAAGTTGTCGAATCACACTTAATTGTATGTCTACATGTCAGGCGAGGTCAGCTGAACATGTTAGTTATTTTTTCCCTAATTTTTTTTTATCTTGTAAGATATTCAACTTTTAGTTTTAAGCGGAAAGTTGGGTTGGTGACGTCATATTTGTTTTTAATAACAGGGAAATCCTTTGTGCTGCCAAATGTATGGCACAATTTTTTGTCGACATCTATCGCGCAGAAAAAGCGAACCACCCGGTGTCTAGATTGGCCTAGATTGCGAACCACCCGGGGATCGAGAAATGAAAGACGAAAATATTCCAAGGCTGACCTTAAAACAAGCCGACTAACATTACCAGTTGGGTAAAGAGTCTACGCTGTCGGTTTACAGGCCCTATTCAAATACACATGGGCCTCATTTTTTACAGGTGTCAAAATCAAACTTGAATATCTTTTTGATTAGATCATTGTGGTTGTTTTAACTGCTACCATACTTAATTTCAATGCCAAGCCATCAAAATAGCTATCTCCACTCAAATATAATGTTAAAGGGAAATAATTACCTTTTTCCACAAAAATGGAGTTAGCACTTGAAATCGCCAGACGAGACTAAAATATATTGTAAATTCATCACATTTTGCATGAAAACTTTCCTACCGAAAGATATTTCAAGTTAAAGTTGATAAGCGTTCCACACTTTTAACGACCGGTACTTGCAAGTACTTTTGGTCCTCATTAAACTGCGGGCTTTTCCCGTATTGTTTTTTACGCAATGGAGTGGAAAATATATTGTGCGTTCTGCTTGTTGTGATTATATGCCCGGCGATCTTCTAAAACTAACAGCGATTGGAAAAAGTGGCAATAAATTCGGAAGCTTATCGATGCACATCAACGGCGGCATAGTGAGTGGTTGCGACCCTCAATTTTTGAAAATCGATTAATTTGTTTTCAACATTAGGAGTATTGTATAATTTGTCTGTGGCTGTATATAACACTATGCTTTATATTATCATGAAAAATAATAATTTTCCCCTAAAAAACTAACAAACAATAACACAACACTGGCAATTAAATCGGAAGCTCATCGATGCACATCGACGGCGACCTATTTAGCGTCGGCGATTTGTTTACAAAGTCATTGTCATGCTTCTCGGCACACTTAACCATTGTGGCGAGTTGTTCCTGATTAGTATACCCAAGTCCCGTAGCAAGCTTTGTTAATGACGTCACTGGTGCCATTCTTGTGTAGCATTGCAAAATATATCTGATTTTGAGTTGAAAGCTAATTAAAGACTTATTCAAATTATTGTTTTTAAGTTTGAATTTTCTTGTTAATCATTATTAAAGGTATTTTATCACTGTATGTCATAGTAGTTGACACTTCATAAGCTTGTGACGTAATAATGTTGCATCCAATATGCATTTCCCTCACCTTTTGCTATTGTGGCGCAGTGCCGAGTACTTTGCGAATACTAGCTTGCCTGGGGTTCAATTCATTCCGCCCTTATTTGATTCGAGTTGGTATAGTTTGCATGTTGTTGTTATTCATGACTTATACTGATAGTCAGTCATGCATCACGGATGCTTCACGCACGGATTGCTTCACGGATCAGAGCGCTGCTCGAACGCACGCTAGTAGCGCTAGTAGCGCTTTCGTTCTCCATGGCAACCAGGCGTGAGCCAATGAAAAGCCAGAACGTATTCCCTTTCTGGCTTTTGATTGGCTGACGCCTGGTTGCCATAGAGAATGAAAGCGATACTAGCGTGTCCGAGCAGCGCTCAGTTTGATCGCAAACGTCACAGAGCCTCCAAAAATGCCGCACTCGATGTAAACAATGGTAGGGAAGGACGAATTTGTCAATGACCTTCATGAAGTACACAAGGTACTTGTTTTGTATTTTTTCCAAACTTACAACTTTGAATTTGGGAATAATTTTATTTAATTCTTAAATTTAAATAAAATAATTTTAAAACCATAACGGTAGCCTAAGAAATTGTTGCTAACAAAATCAAAAGGTCATTATTTCCCTTTAAGGTGGGATAGTCCCTTTAACACGGGCGGCCGCCTTTTTGGTACCGGCAAGATGGCGGCCGGCATTAGACCAGTTTTCCGGCCAATGCGCGTTCCATGTTATAGAGTTCAGTGCTTTGTATGAAGGAGATAGTCTTTGCTGCGCCATTTCTGTAGGCACTCGCATCAGCTGACTGCACACATCGAACGCTCCTTCAGCTGGTGTGACGTCACACATTCCAGCTGACAAACGTGCTGACGACAGATCGAACGTGGCCCTTGAATAGAGCTTGTTCAAAATATTGAGGTGAAATTGTAACATTTAGCAAATACTGACCATTTTATATAATGACATCATTCTTAGAAATACGGACAGTGCATTTCTGCAAGTTCCCTTTCCTGAAAAATAACAGAATCTTCTTAGGTAAGCAGCATTCTTCAATTCATAGCACTGCACTCCATATAAAATAAGCACGCCAAGTTATTCTATCTCCGTCCACATTGCACTGTGGTTGGAAACGGGCTCATGGGTGGCCTTTTGGGACATTGCAATTTCGGTTATTTTTGTTGTGCAAACAGGATACAAATTAACCGTAGAGCTCGATGCGAGCATTGATAATGTTATGTTTCTCTTATAAATCGGTACAAACATTGTATATATTTAACTACTAAAATATCCATTCATTGTAATATCATTGTAATATTTACATAATCAAATAACTAGTTGTTCTTCCTGGTTCCTCTTTGATATTTGGTGAGCTATAGCCCATTCAATTCTGCATCGGTTGCTGAAGACCGCTAAGCGCGCAAATTTGCGCAAGTTTCTCCACGGAAGAAAATCTAGTCAGGGTCGCCGCGCGTCGGCAGGCCGGGCGCCGCCCGGTTCCACGGCAGCGGCCGGGCGCCGCGGTGCCTGGCGCGCGGTGCAGGATGTGTCGTGTAAACAAGGCTGGTCAGTATTGGCGCCCCCACCCCTTGGCGGGGGAGGGGTCGCAGGGTACCGAGAATCGGCAGCGCAGCTAGAGAAAATAACAGGCCGTGGTGAAGCAGTGAACCGGAGGGTTCCGTCAGGGTGTCAGGGCACACGGCGACCAGCTCAGTGCGATAAGTGGGGCCGAACAGATCAGTGACCGGTGGACACTTGGTCGCGCATTCAGCAAATATCCATGCCCATACCCATGTATGCACCATTATTGTAATTTGGTGTAGACATCAGGCATTCTATTGGCTAATATGTATCATGCTTACCAAATATACGTGTGCTTACGTGTGCTTACTACGCACGCGTAAGATTTGTGCTGGTAGGAACCCTCCACAAATTAACTAATTTTTACATCTAGGGGTAATTTGGGGCCCTGAAATACATTTATGCATTCAAAAATAACCCCAAAACGTTCTTGGGCCCTCAAAACACGCCCCCAATCACATAAATGTGAAATGTCACATCCCTATCCCTCGGATATCACTGAAGGTCACGGAAGGTCAACAGAAGTCAGGAAAGGTTAATGAAGGTCAGACTAGGTCACCACATGTCATTTCAGGTCAAAAGTCTGCAAAGGTCACACATACAAGCAGGCAAGCTCTGCTTTAGTCTACATCGAGTCTGACATACCCACATTGATGACGTCATAGCCCCGTGAGCTGGCATGCCCTGACAAGTTTTTCACCATCCTAAGATACACAAAGCATGTCCAAACACAACGTTCACGGTTTGGTGCGAGAGTCATTTACACGCTATAACCAAACAACTTCGCGAAAATCGCGTGGACATCCGTTTCGGCATTTCCAACCACTGTGCATTGGCGCGGTGTGCGTCGGGTGCGCGGATGACGGTCGTTTGGTCCCCTACCACTGACCTCGTAGCAGTAGTAGGCGGCGACGATCAGCAGCAGCAGCACACACAGCTTGACCAGAGCGCGCAGCCAGCCGCCGCAGCCGGACGGGGCGGCGGTCTTCTGAGGCGGCAGCGGCGCCGCCCAGCTGTCCGTCAGGCCGGCACTGGACGCGACAAACACGGGGTTGTCGGATGGTGGTGTGATACACACAGGGTTGTCAGATGGTGGTGTGATAAACACGGGGTTGTCAGATGGTGGTGGTGTGATAAACACGGGGTTGTCAGATGGTGGTGTGATAAACATGGGGTTGCCAGATGGTGGTGGTGTGATAAACACAGGGTTGTCAGATGGTGGTGTGATAAACACGGGGTTGTCAGATTGTGGTGGTGTGATACACACAGGGTTGTCAGATGGTGGTGTGATAAACATGGGGTTGTCAGATGGTGGTGGTGTGATAAACACAGGGTTGTCAGATGGTGGTGTGATAAACACGGGGTTGTCAGATGGTGGTGTGATAAACACTGGGTTGTCAGATGGTGGTGGTGTGATAAACACAGGGTTGTCAGATGGTGGTGGTGCGATAAACACTGGGTTGTCAGATTGTGGTGGTGTGATAAACATGGGGTTGTCAGATGGTGGTGGTGTGATAAACATGGGGGTGTCAGATGGTGGTGGTGTGATAAACACGGGGTTGTCAGATGGTGGTGTGATAAACATGGGGTTGTCGGATGGTGGTGTGATAAACACAGGGTTGTCAGATGGTGGTGTGACAAACACGGGGTTGTCAGATGCTGGTGTGATAAACACAGGGTTGTCAGATGGTGGTGGTGTGATAAACACGGGGTTGTCAGATGGTGGTGTGATAAACATGGGGTTGTCAGATGGTGGTGTGATAAACACAGGGTTGTCAGATGGTGGTGTGACAAACACGGGGTTGACAGATGGTGGTGGTGTGATAAACACTGGGTTGTCATATGGTGGTGTGATAAACACGGGATTGTCAGATGGTGGTGTGATAAACACAGGGTTGTCAGATGGTGGTGGTGTGATAAACACGGGGTTGTCAGATGGTGGTGGTGTGATAAACACGGGGTTGTCAAATGGTGGTGTGATAAACACGGGATTGTCAGATGGTGGTGTGATAAACACAGGGTTGTCGGATGGTGGTGGTGTGATAAACACAGGGTTGTCAGATGGTGGTGTGATAAACACGGGGTTGTCAGATGGTGGTGTGATAAACACGGGGTTGTCAGATGGTGGTGTGATAAACACGGGGTTGTCAGATGGTGGTGTGATAAACACAGGGTTGTCAGATGGTGGTGTGATAAACACAGGGTTGTCAGATGGTGGTGTGATAAACACAGGGTTGTCAGATGGTGGTGTGATAAACATGGGGTTGTCAGATGGTGGTGGTAAACACAGGGTTGTCAGATGGTGGTGTGATACACATGGGGTTGTCAGATGGTGGTGTGATAAACACAGGTTGTCAGATGGTGGTGTGATAAACACTGGCTTGTCAGATGGTGGTGTGATAAGCACGGGGTTGTCATATGGTGGTGTGATAAACACTGGGTTGTCAGATGGTGGTGGTGTGATAAACACGGGGTTGTCAGATGGTGGTGTTATATAATGGCGGCACACTGCGTACAGGGCAGACAGCGTTGATGACACACTGCGCACAGAGGGAGCGGATGCTCACAGGCACACGGCATACTAACATCGCCCAGTCGATCGGTAACGTCACAGAAATCGACCAATCGGTAACGTCACAGGAATCGACCAATCGGTAACGTCACAGGAATCGACCAACAATAAGAGATTAGAGACACATACCCAGCGATTAGGAGGAAAGAGTCACGCAAAACGTTTAGACGAATTATGGTGAAACCAATAAGTACACTCTTCTAAGTTTTACTGCGATCTCACAATGCCGATTTTTTTTTTAATCCTTGCTATTTTATTGCATCACAAAAAGATGGAGCAAACAGCAAACGCATTTATATTTTCTCATTCTGTGATTCTCTACTCATTTCATCAATCTTCCCTGTTGAACATTTCCCGCCTGACCCCAGCTCCAAAAATCTCCAGCCCCGTGCCGCTCCCGCACGCCGTGTCACCCCGCTCTTTCACGCCGTGTCACCCCGCTCCCTCACGCCGTGCCACCCCGCTCCCTCACGCCGTGTCACCCCGCTCCTTCACGCCGTGTCACCCCGCTCCCTCACGCCGTGCCACCCCGCTCCCTCACGCCGTGTCACCCCGCTCCCTCACGCCGTGTCACCCCGCTCCCTCACGCCGTGTCACCCCGCTCCCTCACGCCGTGTCACCCCACTCCCTCACGCCGTGTCACCCCGCTCCCTCACGCCGTGTCACCCCGTTCCCTCACGCCGTGTCACCCCGCTCCCTACCGCCGTGTCAACCCGCTCTCTCACGCCGTGCCACCCCGCTCCCTCACGCCGTGTCACCCCGCTCCCTCACGCCGTGTCACCCCGTTCCCTCACGCCGTGTCACCCCGCTCCCTACCGCCGTGTCAACCCGCTCTCTCACGCCGTGTCACCCCGCTCCCTCACGCCGTGCCACCCCGCTCCCTCACGCCGTGTCACCCCGCTCCCTCACGCCGTGTCACCCCGCTCCCTCACGCCGTGTCACCCCGTTCCCTCACGCCGTGTCACCCCGCTCCCTACCGCCGTGTCACCCCGCTCTTTCACGCCGTGTCACCCCGCTCCCTCACGCCGTGTCACCCGCTCCCTAACGCCATGTCACCCCGCTCCCTCACGCCGTGTCACCCCGCTCCCTCACGCCGTGTCACCCCGCTCCCTCACGCCGTGCCACCCCGCTCCCTCACGCCGTGTCACCCCGCTCCCTCACGCCGTGTCACCCCGCTCCCTCACGCCGTGCCACCCCGCTCCCTCACGCCGTGTCACCCCGCTCCCGCACGCCGTGCCACCCCGCTCCCTCACGCCGTGCCACCCCGCTCCCTCACGCCGTGCCACCCCGTTCCCTCACGCCGTGTCACCCCGCTCCCTCACGCCGTGTCACCCCACTCCCTCACGCCGTGTCACCCCACTCCCTCACGCCGTGTCACCCCACTCCCTCACGCCGTGTCACCCCGCTCCCTCACGCCATGTCACCCCACTCACCTGGCGTAGCTGTCGGCGGCGGTCGTCTTGGTGAGCAGGTACTGTTCCTGCGGGTAGGAGCCGCGCACGTCGCGCACACCGCGCCGCGGGGTCGGCTGGTCGCCCTCGTCCCGCAGGAAGACGGCCCGCAGCGCAGGGGAGCGCGGGTTTAGCTGGGAGGCGCCGCTGGAGGCCGGACCAGCAGACGTCGCTGCCGCTGGGACGGCGAGAGGAGGCGGGTCAGCCGGGCAACGCGACGGCAGCAGTAAATCATAGCCAATACATATCGATTGAAGGGTGCAGCTAAACGAATAATTCCACGAACCATGCCCAGATCCATAGGATGGAGTGAGATGCTGGGGCGCCTCAAAGGATGGAGTTATATGGCGCAAACCGTGCATACACCGGTCTACTCTCAAGGACGCATACTTAAAGACAGTCCGCAGTCTGGCTGCAATACCACTGGAAAAGCGACCTTATTGGTGGCGGAGATAACTGTCTCACGGACCCAGACCCCGACAACAGCGGCCACGGGGTTGTCCGAAGTCTTGGGCTCAAGACTGTTCGGTCGTAAAAACCCCATTCGGGTGTGCCTAGTCACCTCATGCGTCACCACCAACCCCCACAGAATACGACATACCACCACCAGACAACGGACAACCCAACAGTGACATACATACACACCCTTATCCTTGGGAATATACCGGTGCCAACATGTCCATAGGGAGACGCAATGTTGAGTCGTCCATCTTGAACAGGCAACGGATCAAACGAACAAAGCATGCAGACACCACGCAGGCAGACACTAACCCTCAGCCTCACAGTCCCTTATCCACATGCTCACACGCAGAAACAATGCAGAGGAAAGTTGCCCCCTCGACCTGCGGAAGTGCAGAAAGCAGAGTGGTCATGTAGCCATAGTGCGGCCACATAGCAGAACAACAGGAGACCACCCCAACCAGAAGCTGGCAGAGGCGAAACGGCGTAACACGATGGACAGAATGCTGGCAATTACAATGTCTTTCCTATGTTTCAGATCGAGGAAGTAATAAAAACCAACCAGTTTGGCCATCGAAACTTAAGGTGTGAAGGAAACAGTTCAACTGAAGTGCAGTCACAACTAAAAGTTCCTGGGTGCACTTGCAACAAATCAAGTATTGTTTAGAGAGCATTCGCGATATAATGGTTAGTTTTAAGGTTTCAATTCACCAGGCCGAAATTCTACCAGTCTGACGTTTCCAGCTTTCTTGCAGAAAAATGACCTAAACAAATATTGGGCCTATCAATGCCGATACCTTAAAAAGCAAACTTGCGATGAAGATATGAGGGCGATTACGCAGCATGCACCAGTCATCCATTTCTCGAGCGTATCCAAAACGCGTACTGCTTTTTTTTTTGGGCGAGGCCATTATTACCGCAGTTTCCCAAAATGTGTTTATTTGGGTGGGAAATGACACCCAAATGTGAATAATTTTCCACTCTCCCCATCTTAGGAGTGAATTTTCCATTCCCAAATTATGAATTATGATATTGATTCTGACACAAATATTGACTAAAAATACACGATTTCAATTAAAACTGTTGTTTTTATATCCAAAACAAATCAATGTGTCATTTTGTACATAATATTCCACTCTCATGGTCTTTTTTGGCTCGAATTTTAAACTCTACACCCAAGCAAAAATGGAATTTTGGGACACTGATTACCGTTCCACTATAGGTCGTCATTATCAATATCAAGGTCACTACATCGATCACTGTCCTGGTAGGCAAGCTGGAATACTGCCAGGTGCAAGCATTGCTCATCCACAAGTCTGATTTTCCAGCCGCCAGTCAAACAACAAATGACAACTCCCAAAACAAATGACCTCCAACGTAGCTTAGCCTTCTGTTGCCAAAGTTCCATAAGCTCTGAGCTAAGTTCCACTGACCAGATACTCACAACATAGACAATATATACAAAAGTAGAGGAGAGAGCAAAAGCAAAAAGCAATAAAAGCGAAGTGCTCTTATGATCGATAAATTACCTCTCGACGATCTATAACTGTAACTGTATCCATCTGCAAAATGAGACGACACAAATATAATACACCACATTTCTGCCATATGTCACAGATTCGGGTACACTCAAATACTGCCGCTAACGGCATTCCGAGTCAGGTGGTCAATACGTAACAACCATTGGACTTTACGTTCCGTCGACCTATTTCATTTACCAAGACATTTGGGCTCAGCATCCACAGATTCATGTCAAGACGAAAACGGCCTCGAACCAGGAACCTTTCGGTCATCCGACAAAACGCTCTGACCACTCACGAAGTCCAACCGAAATGTGGCAAACTACACACAAATGTAAATACCATAAACTATACCGGTCAGCTGCGAACAGGTCCGGTGTGACTTTGGACTACCGAGCAATATCATATCAGCGACACCTTTCAACGTTCAGCAGCTACAGATCAATGACCGGTTAGCCCCAGGTTAGTTCAATAAATTGACATGATGAGTTAATTCCCCGGCCCCTCTGTCCTCTGTTCCCTCTGCCCTCTGTTCCCTCTGCCCTCTGTTCCCTCTGCTCTCTGCTTCCTCCCCCCTCCCCCGCACCCCCAGCGAACTACTCACCGGCAGCGGTGTCGAAAGCGCGTCTCTTTCTGAGCTCCGGCTCCTGCTCGGACTCCAGCAGCGGCTCCGACAGCAGCTCCGGCAGCGGCTCCGGCATCAGCTCCAGCAGCGGCTCCAGCAGCGGCTCCTGCTCCTGCTCCTGCTCCTGCTGCGGCTGCGGCTCCGGGTCACTGTCGGAGTACTCGTCCTCGACAGCTGCGTGGTGGCCGCCGCCGCTGCCGTTCACCACAGTGGTGACGGTACGCGTGCTGTAGCGAGTGGTGGTGGTACGCTCAGCAGCGCCATCGCCGCTCACCGCCTGAGCCAGCAGCCTGGCCAGCTTCTTCTCATAGAGTCGCCGCGTGGAGCCTGCAGGCGGTCGCAGGTCAGGTCAGGTCAGGTCGGGTCGGGTCGAGTCGGGGACGGGGACGGGGACGGGGACGGGGACGGGGACGGGGACGGGGACGGGGACGGGGACGGGGACGGGACGGGACGGGACGGGACGGGACGGGACGGGACGGGACGGGACGGGACGGGACGGGACGGGACGGGACGGGGAAGGACAGGGCAGATCGTGTCGGGTCAGAACAGGGAAGTCCTAAGTGGGGCAGCATAGATCAGGGTAGAGCAGGACGCCACCGAGTAGGATAGGATAGGGCAACACAGGTCACAACAAGCGAGTTCAGTCATGTCAGGTAAGTGGGGTAAGAGCAGGTCAGATTAGGGTGGAATAGGAAAACCCGGGTAGGTGAGGTGAGGTGGGCATTAATGACTGCAATTGCCGATGGCCGTCAGGCTGCTAAACGCATATCTGTATTACACAAGCCCTGAATGATACATTCATTTGACCATACACCAGAGGCAGTATGGAGTCTGTCCGCTGTTTCAACAACGTTTGTTGTTGAGTGTTTCTAGTGAAGTGAAAAACGATGTTATGCAGTTTATCTTGCACACTGTTGCTTTATTATGAATCCCACAAGAATAGGCCATATGGAGTAGGGACATACAAAACATAACCTACTAAATGTAGTAATTGCATGTTACTTTCATCAGCGCTTGTAGCATATCATAAGCCTAAACAAATTGTACCTCTCATTTTAAAGGAACTGGGGGTAAAAGCTGTGATTTAAAGGCCATGATTGTGATACAATGCACTAACAAAAACATCACTTTCATCAAGAGGAAACTTGTAATATGTAAGGATTGACCAAACAATTGGACAAATCAGCTGACATCAGACATCTCGAACCAACGTTGCAAACCACAGCAAACCACAGCAAACCACAGCAGCTGGACAGCTGGTAACGTGTGACAACACGTCCGACAAACTGACCGACAATGGGTCCGACGTTGGCGCCACGTGCGCGCAGCTGTTCGGCGAGCTCCTCATTGTTCAGCTCAGAGAGATCGGAGGCTCGTGAAGACACGGAACCCTGAAAACACAGCAGACCGTGCAGCTTTAGGCAAAAGTGATGACATCAAGCTCTGAAAACACATACGGTGCAGCAGCTTCGGTGAGCTGCCAGATGCAATCCATTGTACATTGCAGGGGCAGCAGCAAGTACCCGGAGACGACATGTACGCAGTTGGAAGCATGTTACAGTATGAGGCAACCTAGCTGAGGTAGAGCATGTCGGGCACTTCACTAGCGCTGTGAAAATCCTGAACAAAGCTCTCTTTCAGAAAGAGACACTGTGAAGTTGACTGCTATCTCCAAGAAGTAATGAAGGAAATTGTCTGCTAGGCATTATACACTATACAGTGAGTTTTACATCCACATCTTATAGGATAATGGAGTTCATTATCCAAGACAAGCTGATGAACTTCTTGTTCAACCTCAACCAACTCCACTGCACCAAGCATGACTTCACATCAAATCAAGACACTCAAGTGTCACTCAACCACTGACGATTAAATAATGTTTATATACATTTGGTCTGCACCTTGAATGGACGGATTCCCAATGTCAGCACCAGCACTAAGAGAGCTTCACTACCATATGACTGCGTAATTCCTGGTAGCTGGTATAATTTTTAAAGGCAAAAGTTGTATGTACCTGACATACCAGGACACTGTCTGTCCCGCCCTCTGACGTTACCTGACCTTGCGTGTGACAGATGCCAGCTGCCACCCCTCTCAGGGTAAACAATCTACCAACAGCACTCTATTAGTTTGCTTCACAAAATACGAGTTACCGGCGAACCGCAAGCTCTTGCCTCTCATATTCAGGCCAACTCTTCTCTTCGCTCCCATTCCACTCGTCAGGACACTGATCTCCCGCGCGTGAGGACGGAGGCGGGTAGGCGCGCCTCCTATACAGTATCGCGCAACTGTACAACGCTTTACCCCCGGAACTCCGGAACTCGTCACTCGCGTATTTTAGGCACGAACTGTGCAATCATTTAGCTGGGACTGGATGAATATGTGTGTGTGTGTGTTGTGTGTATGGATGTATGCTTTATGTTTTCCCTGTGTGAATGCTGCTTACAAGTGTCTTTTTAACATGTCTCACCTTTTAAGGTTATCGACTCGACACTCGGAATAGCCATTTTATGTTGCAGAGTGTTTTAAATGTCAATACATACATACATACAAATAGTGAGAGCCAAAGCGACTCAAACCCGGCCTGCCACAACGGATGAGGTCATAAGCTTAGCGCTCTCCCAACTGAGCTACAGGGGTGGACTAAATAAGAATGGAATAAGATGTTGGAACATGGAAGCTGGTGTTCTCTTTGAGCTCATTTACCTGGATGATAGTAAGGCATTTTACTGTGTCCTGTGCCGCACATACATGTACTCGGGAAAAGTCAGTGCTGTGACACAGACAGGGCAGGCTTCTGCAATGGATTACAATGTTTCTCAACAACAAGAGACAGTGTGGTTGACCTGGGAAAGTCAAAAGTGGGGTTGAGAAGATCAGTGCTGTGACCAGTATTGCTTGTTATGTTTGTGAATAAACTCTGCTCTGAAACGATCTGAACATCCATCCAGCTCTTCCTGATCACACACAACCTCTGTTTTTGATGACCTAATCCATTGTCTTCCATTGTTCAATCACCATATCACCTTTCAATGGTAGTTATTGTTCAAACAATGCTGCCTCAAGCAATCACTGCTTGAAGTATCAATTACATTAAGCAGGGATAGCTACATGCAGATTACAAAACTAAGAGTTTTACCAGTAAGACACACAATTCCAGTGAAACCAGACTGCAAAGTATGGCATTTTTGGCGATATTTCATCAGTGCGGACTGCGGGCCTGCCCTGTCTGGTGCGAGTTTGGTGTGGTGCAGTCCTGTAACCATACAGCAGGTACCTATGCAGACGCTATGCTGTGCTGCAGGCAACAGTCAGGACTGCAATGCACAATAATGAGATAAAAATATTAAAAATCATCACATTTTTGTCTGCATTATTGCCACACAACATTACTGCCAAATACTTCACTCAATTTACCAGTAAATTTCAGAGGTTTGTGGGAAAAACATATTTCTATATTTTTCCCCTCAGGAATTCCTCTACAAATGGGCTAGAGCTATGTATCTAGGCTTAGAGCAATTAATCAGATATCAATGAGCTTGATGAGAACAGGTTCATGGCCTCCCAAAGTCCCACCAACAGTAAGGAAAGTAAGGTAGTAGTATTTTTTACATACGTCTCATAATAAGTATTCTACACATCTTCTGAAAACTCTAGTTTCATGACCTTTATATATACATATATTGTACACCATTTGTAATGTTTGTAGCGGAAGCTTAAAAAAAATAAAATCGTCTGAATGTTTTGTATGGATGGATTTCCGAGGTCAGGACCCGCGCTAAGCAGAGCTTGTTGCGCAGGTCCTGACCCCACCACCCGATCGCGCAATTCCTGTTGGCCAGCAGAATTTAGAGACGAAAGTTGCACGTGCCCAACATACCTGGACACGGTCCGCCACGCTCACTGACGTTACCTGACCTTGAGTGCGACCGCTGCCACCGGGCGCAGGCCACCCCAGTCAGGAGCAAATAGCGAGCGCCGAAGCGACCCGAACCCAGGCTGCCACTACCGGGATAGGTCAGAAGTCCAGCGCTCTCCCCCTGAGCTACAGGGGCGGACGAAAGCTTTCGAGCACTACTGTGCTCTTCGTCAGCCTGGTTGGGGTACACAGTTCACACACTCAAAACAATATTTGAAATTATAAATACATGAGCACAGTGGATTATTCCTTTAGATCCTCTAAAAGGCGGATTTGAAAGTCACGACATCCCTAACCCTTCTTTCCTAAACTTTCCAACCACCTAGAACTACAAATACCCGTTAACAGACAAGGCAAAATTATTAGTATACCAGCCACCATGCCTCTCCTTCTAATCATAACAAATCAAAATAAAGCTTAACATAAACACGTACAGACACATACATTGCACACTTTCATTCATAATATGTAGGTATACAATATAAAGGTAATTCGTAATACGTACGTTTCATTCGTAATGGGGTCGAAATCGCAGTGATTCGCTGTGACACTCGTAATATGTATATATATAATAGACAGGGTAATATGTAACATTCGTAATGGGGTCGAATTCGCCGTGACATAGATTTCACACTCGGTAACACTACAAACACGCCTCATACATACATACAATGCACCTTTAAACCTACATCAATATTTTCTTACATACAAGACACATCCTAATATTGTATTGTTTATCTCAGATGTTTATTCTGTCGCCTACACACACACACACACGTACCCATACAAACACACGTTTATATACATATATATACACATATAACTACAATCACATACACATACATATATGCTCTAACTACCACTGCATAGTGTCAAAGAGGTTGTGGGGCTGTTAGGGAGCAGAGTTTGCCGTTCCCCATATTTTTGTATTATTTAAGGGATTATATTATTTAAGGGAGACACATTGTGTGTAGTAGTGTCCCACCTTATGTAGACACAAGGTGGGACAGTCCCTTTAATGGCTACAAGCAAATCTTAGGTTTCATCCCGATCGGACATAATTGCTACAAGCGAATCTTAGGTTTCATCCTGATCAGACTTAATGGCAGGGTTAGGTTAGGTTAGCTGTTTCCTGTCACACTACTGGTCCATGGGGATTGTCAAATCGCTGGCTTTTGGTAATCAGTAATCGCTGGTTAAAAATAGCACACTGCAGTATCACACTTAATTTTTAAAAAATACATGTGTGAATTACTGAAGTATTACCAAAACAACTACAAATATTTCCCTAGAATCTAGTGCATTTGAGGGGTTACCAGATACCACTGGGAAGGGGTGGTGGCAGCGACCATGATACCTATATAATTTGGGTTGTATTCCGCTTTTGCACACCTTTTTATAGGAAAATTGAATATTGTATATGAATTCTACATGTCTCGTTTCATTAGAACTGCACTAAAAACAGGCACATTCTCAGTACTTACCTAACAATAATAATTTGTATAACCTGTCAATTGCATCAGCTGACTGAAACGACTAAGCCATTACAACTGAAATGTAAACAACATGGGCTTTTGTGTGTGAAATGAATCAGATATGTATCCAGCAAGGTCACATTGTGTTGGCGGCCGAAATACAAGTCCTGCGCTCCGCCCCGGAGGTTTAGTGAGATCGTGATAGTTTAGTGGTCAACCGGATACTTAACTTAACTGAACGGAATTATACGGATGAACAGATGTACAGATGTACAGATGTACCGATGTACAGAATTGAACGGATGTACAGACTTTAGATATGCCACTTGGCCTTTAGTGTCCGTTCCAGTTGAGCATCCTGGGTAGTCTTTATAACCGTCTGCATGAAGGACTGTGTGTACGATGTGTGCCCAATATGCGTCTAGACGGTTCTTGAACTGGTTAATTGTGTCAGAGGTGACAACTGCTGTTGGTAGGCTGTTCCAATTGTTCACAACTCTGACTGAGAAGGCATTATGCTGGATACAGGAGACCACTCGCGGCTTGACCCATCCTGATCATGGGATACATATGATGTCATGTCACCCTTGGTATCTGATGCAATTCTGCTCCCACATTGTTTACATTTCAGTTGTAATGGCAGAGACGTTGTGGGCAGTCAGCTGAGGCGATTGATGGGTGATACAAAACATTAGTTAGGTAAGTACTGAGAATGCCCCTGTTTTGAGTGCAGTTCTGATGAAATGAGACATGTAGGATTAGTATACAATATTCAATTTACCTATATAAAGGTGTGCAAAAGCGGAATATTGCCATCATTTGCTGAGGTATCGTAGGACCCCAGCTCAAGCTGGGGACTGGCCCGTTTTCATCTAATATTCTCACTCTCCTTCAACTTTTTTCCCTGCCTTCCAAAAAACATAGGCATGATGGAGCCAGAGGTAATGTGAGGTAAGAATATTAAATGTCATGGAGGTGTATTGGGGTTTTAGGGCGCCACATCTTGTATGGTTCACACCCATATGAAATGTATCAGCAGCTGCAAATGTTCAGTTATGCAAGATAAGCTGGCACCAAACTGGATAAAAAGGAATACAATAAATACAAAATTAACAGACCTCATCTCCATTCTGTTGTTTCACAGCTCCCTCGTCATCACTTGAAAATTCGCCGGCAGCTTCCTGGTGATGAGCTACATGTTTTTCGTACATTTGCACTAATTTCTCCTTTTTCACACCCGGGGAGGGTGGTGTCACACCATGATTTACGAGCTCATTGATAAGCTGGCTTTTGGTGAGAGAGGCCATGCCTTAGGCAATCCCAGAATTATATAATTTAAATCTACCACCTCTCAACTCCCCTTTGAACTCTCTTTTCACCCCCTAAAAAACACGAGATTGTGAGAGGGATGTCAATTGGAACAACAATTGAAAACGGCTAGAAGAAAGTTTTCCTCTTTCCAAAACAATGACGTCACCAGAGGTGACGATCAGGTCTTCTTTAGTACAAATGGTAAACTGGTATGGTAAATGAAGCCCTTCAGTCAGACTGAACACAAAATATATACATAAATTAATATAAAACTCATAAGTTTTAGGTTGTCTTTGTATTATTGGACATATGCTCAGGATGAGTTTTCAGGATGAAATGACATACATTTTTAACACACCGTTTTTGGTCCGTTTCTGAAACTGATTTCAAACTTGTCTATTATGACATTGATAACGACCGATACGTTATTTGTCTTTACGCATCATCATCAAGACAAAAATGGGATATTTTTAATAAGGAAACCATGACGTAAGATTTACCACATCTTCTTACGTTCGAAGCATGACTATAAAAGCGCCAAAATAAGCTACATATATGGCGCATCTTCTACATAAAATTGATTGAATTAAATGAGTTTTTAGTTAATTTTACTTCCTCGCTCTAATATTTTTCAAGAAATATGTTTAATTTCAATTTAAATTAAAAAAATATGGTCATGGCACCATTTTGTAATACTATTTTTTATAAAGCAAGATTATTTAAAACAATGGCGTGACATCACTATGTGCATGGGCGCCATTTTGCCTGAAACCGGCGCTCTCTGCCCGGCGTTGTTCCTTTCCAAGGATTCCGCTGCGCGTGCATTCGTACTTTGAATATATTCTATCACATTGTGGGAAAAAGGTGACAGAAAGAATCATTCCCTAAAATATATTGTATATATATATATTGGAAGTTAGTACCGTATTTCAATTGGTAAGTTTTTTTTGTCTTGATATAGGTAGGTGAATGTGGTGATTTAAAAGTTGGGGTAAAATTAAATCGCGGGACAAGTCAAAACACTGAACGTAATGCTGTTGGCGTGTGTCGTCTGCACCAGCATCATGAAAAGTCTGGTATTATGTCGTCTTGTTATTGTCATTAACCCTACCTCCATCATCTTTCCATTGCTGAGGAACTGGATGCACTCAACACTCAATGAAGGGGAATTCTGTGTGCATTTTGGCATGTTCAGTAGGTAGTGGAATAATGGGTAGCAGTGTCCTGAATTTTGCAAATATGATTGGAAAGCCACACCCAAATGAACTTTTGGTCATACTGACCATAAACCCAGTGTTTTAGGTGTTATAAAACTTGGCTATTAGGTCACTATGCATCTTCCAAGACACATATGTACTTATATGTTATGTTATTTATAATGTATATTACCTAACAATGTTGAAACAAAAATATTTCTGGAAGATGTTGCAACTGATCGTCCACCACAATCGTCACCATATCTACTGAGCCTGATCAAGTGGTGGGCGGTGCCGCCAACTTGATGACGTCATTGGGAGGGTATGCTTAATGGTGTAGACCTGTCAAACTTAACCTAACCCAGCCATTAAGTTAGATTGGGACAAAACCTAAGATATGCTTGTAGGCATTGTCTGATCGGAACTAAACCTAAGATTCGCTCATAGCCATTAAGTCTGATCGGGACGAAACCTAATATTCGCTCATAGCCATTAAAGGGATGTTGCCACCTCACAGGCCAACATGGAGTTTTTGGTGCGTATCAGTCGATTAAGCGTGTCCGATTTCACCTGCAAAATTTGGTTCCCATACCTCCCCCAATAGATTAAAAAAATACATTTGCACCACTCATACTTGCCGAGCATTCGTAAAATTGGAGTTGCCTCATCACTAATTAGAATCACATCTTAGACTTATTTTCTTTTGAATGTTGCAAACTCAACATCACCATTCTGTCAGTGCACTTTAAAATTAAAAAGCATGCAGTTAATTCTATTTTCAACAACCTTAGCCTCTTTCAAAATAAAACAGCAAGAATTGCTATGGCTCGACTTTGGGACTGTATATGTGACCTATACCTTATAACAGGCTCCTAGAATTGCTTTGGAGCTGGGGTGCAGAGTGGACAATTCTGACTAAAAATAAGTATAAAGAGTGGAAAATTAAACCAAAAAGCATGTGTACCAGGCTTTATCACCCAATTACCTGCTCAGCAAAATTAGTTATTACCTATGCCAATTCTTACTTGTCTTTCCATCCACAGGCACTCCATCATTACATATCATTACATCCATAAATCAGTATCAGGTTTTCAATTATCAAATACATTTTAAAATAAGGAGTGGAAAATTCACAGTAAAACTAAGGAAAAAGAGTGGAAAAATAGTACCCTAGGGTGCCATTTTTCACCCAAATTTCCCAATGCTATGACACTGCCTTATAACCCAGATAAGACTTGTCAAGGTCAAGTCTCAAACTGGATGAGAGCGACCATCATGAATGTGCACAGCTGGGACCAACATTTTGGAGTCAGAAATAAATACAAAACATATTGCTGATGCCCTGCTTTAGGTGCTGTAGGAGCAAGTTTGAGCTTGATCATACACAATTGTTGATCCCCAGCATTCATTTAAGTTGCTTTTTATAAATCCTCTAGAGGTGGCAATATCCCTTGGAGGTGGCAATATCCCTTTAAGTCTGATCGGGACGAAACCTACCGCTTGTAGCCATTGGTTCTGTTTCAGCGCCCTCACCCTGCTTAGGTTGAGGCCTTATTTTCTCCACCGGCCGTTCCCGCGCCTCAACTAAAATCGGTTGAGCCTCCACCAACTTCAACCGGATGAGCAAAATCTCAACCGCTCATTGAGTGGATGAGATTGGGCAAAGTCGGATTATTGCAGCTATGGCATGCCAGTAGTTGGATTTTTAATTTCATGACCTGGTCCCGGAGAGTAAAAAGCCATAGGTGGAGAGTAAAATTGTATTGTCAGGCTTTTCATTTTTGTTTTAATTATTTTATTTGGAGAGTAAAAACATCCTGATTTGTAATAAATATTAAATCCTTCTGAGGAAAATTTAATTATATTTTAACTACGATGTCAGTATGATCAGGCAAAAAGAGAGCAAATTTCCTGAACAAATATGAAGAGAGCAAAATTCTTTGGACCCGAAAAGTTCAGAAAATGGCCCAAATTCCAAGGCTGCGGCGTGTGACAAACTTTTGTAAACTTTTTTGTGTGCCATTAGCGAAGAGCATTGTGGACAGCTTTTGCATGGATTCCATTGTTGTTTAGATCTATGTTAAACGTACAGTGGATAAAAATACCTCAACAAATTTCTGACTCACATGGTAAAACGCAAAACTGAAGAATGAAATAATGTCTGTATTAAGGTGGCCGCACACTGCGTCATTCGGCGCGCGATATCGCGGAATAGAGCTGGTCCGGACGAGCTTTTTCTGTGCTAAACACCGCGGAACCGCAGAATGTCGCAGTGATATCGCTCGCCGAATGGCCCATTGTGCGGCTCGCATTACAGCGGAGACTGACCGTGACCGTGAATTCGCACCCAAACAAATGATGGCCATCAGCTGATCATTCCACCGAGTCTACCGCTCGTTCCCGCACGCCGCTCCACCGCACCTCCACAGTCCACCGGGCACACCTCAACCTATTCCAGGTGAGGGCGGGTGAGGTCGCTGGAACAGCCCGATTAAGTCTGATAGAGTAGTAAACCGGCCTACACCATTAAGTATACCCTCCCAATGATATCAAGCCGGCAGCACCACCCGCCACACTACCTAGAGTTGTGTACGGAAGTATGACGCCTGCCCTACCAATACCGACGGAAGCGCGAGATATTAATTATTGAAGTTATAATTAGTTATAGTGCAAAATGTCTTTGGGAAGACATCCATAGTTACTAAATGTGATATTTGCTATCGATTGGCAGGTATATTATAGAGATGAACTAATAACTTATGGTGGGTTTATGGCTAAAATCACCTAACTTTTTTGCCATGTTGCTTGCCATCAAAACGTCAGCTATCAAGCTGAAAATTGATGTATTTGAGTTTATGGGCCATACTTTCTATCCAAAGCCTTCAATTACGACCATGATCACCCAAAGTGCTGCCAAAGGTATGATACACATCCCACATGAGCTAAAGTGAGATTGTTGACAAAAGTTGAGGATAAGGTCAGGTCACAAAAGGTCACTATGCACAAATTATATACAAAAGTTATGCAACACATGTTTATGGGTTATTGTCCACGTATAATTCGATAGTGATAGTCATTTTACCCCCTGACTTGATTTACATGAAGTTGGTGTCAAGTTCAGCTCAAGTTCAGGAATATATTTGAAAAAATGATTTTGTGGGCATTTTCCTACAACAACAAAAATTGGGGGATAGAAAAACAAAGTTTTCACAAATTAGAGATAGCCATGTTGTAGCCCTTCTCATTTGTTATCTTTTGACGTTTGTGGGTTACATTTTGCTCAAAATATGCCATTTGTACGGTATGTTAAAGTTTAGCTGATTTGTGTGCAAAACTTGTGTGTAGTGAGTAGTGACGTCACTAAATTTGCTATAACTCTATATTTTTTTCGACGAACTTGCTTTATTTTTGCACAGACGTAAAAGTGATGAAGAAGGTACTTGAAGTTGCACGTTGATAGCGCTATTGGTTTTTTAGCTATTACGAAAGTTTATCAGTGGAGGGCGTTGAATGTCCCCCCCCCCCCCCCCCTCCTGATGATGTTTAAATGTGCATATACATGGTGCATGAGCATTCATTGACTGCACATATCAGTCATTCAGTGGTTTCCAAATTTAACTAAATACAAGCATGAATATATGGTACTTTGCACACATTCACAAATGATTGAGGCATTGCTGATGAGTTACCATTTAGTCCTATCAGTCCTAAACGTTTTCTAGATGCTGGTTGACATACGACTTACGATGTAGCACAACTGTAAGGTACCTATGTTATGCATATGCCTACAGCAATGTCAGTATACTGGTATGAGCTGGAGCAGTGGCAGCAGCACCATATAACACCCTGTGTGGCTTGTTCCCCGGCAGAGCAGCCAGCATGGTGTACAACAGCCGGAACAGCGGCGGTGGCGGACGGTATGACGGCGGCAGTTACGGCAGCGGCAGCGGCGGCGGCGGCGGCTACCAGCAGCAGCAGCCGCGGCGCGACACCAGCCTGCGCCGCTCCGGCGGCAGCAGCCAGTTCGGCGCGCTGGCGCCGATCGGCGGCGGCGGCGGCGGCGGCGGCGGCCGGCAGTCGTACGGCAGCTCCGCGCCCAGCGTCAGCCCCTGGGCGACCGGTCAGGGTCCGGCCCGACACAGCTGGGGCGGCGGCGGCGGCAGCAGCAGCGGCGCAGTACCCGACCTAGGCGGTAAGTCAGCCGGCCAATTCCGACGCCGGCGCAGCCAGCAAAAACAGGTGACCAGGCAGTCACAGCGTCCAGATCACTTGTACAGAAATTCAGGAGGCAGGAAATTTAGAGCAATATTCAGTTATGTTCTGTTATGTTTAGTTATGCTTGGTGATTTGAGCCAAATATTCTTGAGTGGCTATTGCCACCTTTATCCGTCAGTCAAAATTGTAGGTCATCTGTCTTATTTCTTAGCACAAGCACACACTTGTCATTTAACCCCTTGAAATTTATATTCTAACTAGCTTAACTCCATTCACTTCTTTGGCATCATAATCGTAGCCATGTTTGCTGTTGCTTCAAGTTATATCTTAGGGATTTTGCTGCTAAAGCATTGCTAATATGGGCAGTGTTTAACAGGGTCAAAGATGTGAAAGATCATGGGATGGCTCATGGTGCATAGATCTCACATTTGGCTAGTTTTAGAACAAATTATGCAATTTAACATTACTTGTTTGCATTGTTGATTTGTATGCAAGTAGGCAAGTTCATCATGGTAAGTGATATTTGGAAAGTGATAAAATGGTGATCAGTGAACTTCATGTAGTTGAATGAGATAATTATCTTAAATAAATGAGTGATAGGATAGGGGTGATCCAAAGAGCAAATTTGTTGGCAAAATTTAAGCAAGCAATAATGCAGAATTTGGCCGTTTTTCTGAAAGGTTTTACCGGTTAATTTTGACAGTAAATGAAGAAGTATTTCTAACATGTCACCTTAATTCACACATACAATGCGCCGGCAATATTCACCAACTGCACCCGTGTTCTGGGGAGTGGTCGCATACCACATAATTACGGGTACCGTCTCTGTTTGTTTTCTGTTTCGGAGCACATTTCAATCCACACACCGATGTGTCTATCGGCAAGATATGTCCGGCCCGTGGGTCTGCACTGTGCACGTCCGATTCTGACTGGACGCCGAAGTGAACAGCAGGACACCGGGCGACTCTCCGCGTCTGCGGTGCTCTGAATTGGACCCGGGGTCCGATGCGAATCGAGTTCTAACAGTGCTGGGCCGGCCGGCGGGAGGGCCAGAAGGCGTCACAGCGAGCGCGTGCAGTGCTGCGACGGACTGGACGGCGCCTGTGTCGGGCTGTGGGTGTGCCAATGGAGCGGTCTGCCGAGTGCGATGACCGCTGGCGCCGTAGCGGCGACGCAGCCAACACGGGAGACGCATCCTGTTTTCACCGGCGGGTCTCGCTGGCTGTGCAGCCGAGAGGAACTTAGTCGTGCCATTGACAAGTGGAACCGGCGGCGTTCGACTCCGGATGAGTGGAGTGGTCGGTCGTCTCCAGAGCGGGGCGGCCGAAATCGTGTCCATGTCGCGCGTTGAAAACTCTACTCCCTCCCCCCCCCCCCCCCCCCCGCCCCCTCCCGTCGTCGGGGCGCAGTGTTGTTGTGCGGACCAGAAGATCCGTTCTGGAAATACCGTTGCGGTGGATGTGTAGTAAGTGTTGTGAATCTCTGCGAGCAGCGGTGAATCGAACTTGACTCGAGTCAGACTCTACATTCGACGACACGGAATCGACGGAATCGACGGACTGTTGTGACGGGTCGCAGAGTGACGTATGGTCTGCGCCCGTGCACGGCCGCTCAGTCCCGGGGTATTGCGCGGCGACAGGAGGCAGACGGTGTTCTCCAACGGCTATCCCGCTGGACTTGGACTGGTTGCTTTGATGTCGGCACATACGATGTGCCGTTGGACACTGCCATCACATGCGGCGCCCTTAAGCCCCAATCATCATCACATGCTACTGATTGTTTTCACAAGCCGGTTTCAGCGAGATTCTGTGACGAATCGCGTCACTTGACGAGTTGTTTTGGGACGCCGTCGGGCGGCCTGACCAGTGTACTGTCCCGGGCGAGTTGTGTGCCAGAGCAGACGTGTCTCCGTGGAGACTCCCCTGCTCTGTGCAGGCCGTCCCCATGTGTCACGCGAGGCGCTCTGCTGTCCGACTCTGCCGGATGGCCGAGCCCCGCGGCCCACAGCGCGCCTCGCGACGCGCCGCCGCCACCGCCACCGGACCCACCCCACCCCTGAGCGATCTCTGGTCTTTGGACCGCGCGGCGGTCGCTGGACCAAACGGTCCAGTGCGGCCACGCCGCTGCAGAGGCGCTCTGTCGCCAGCAGTACGGCCGCCCGGGGTCTCCCGGGAGAGGCACGGCTGCCCGGCGGCTCCGGCCCCGCTGCAGCGCCCTCGGCCGGAGCGTGCGGCCCCGCACCCTGGGCCGTTGGCCCGTCTCTCTCTCTCTCTGTGTGTGTGTGCGTGGGTGGCGGCTGACCGCGTTATGTCCGGCCGGCCGGCCAGGTCGCGGCGGACCGGATGTGTTCTCGCAGCTGGGCTCGGCGTCTGCCGGCGGACAGAGTGACACGCTCAACATGGCCACGCAGCTGGTGTCGGCGCTGCTGGAGAACCAGCGCCATCGTGTCCCGCAGCCGTTCGGCGGCCCGGCTGGGCCCGCACCGGCGCCCGGACCGTTCGGCCAGGCCGGGTCCGGCTACGGCGCGCGCGGCGCCGGCAGCTACCGCGGCGTCAGGAGCAGCTTTGACGGGGGCCACGCCCAGTACGGCCACCGGGCCGACTATAGCGCCAAGGTAACTGTCTACACGTCCCTGCCCCGTCCACTTCCTCCCACCGTGTTCTCCAGGGGCCGGCCGGCGATCGAGTCCGCTCACCGCCGCCGCCGGCCGGGGGGCACTGGGTTTGTGTGTGGGAGGGCTATAGGGCCATGCTGGGTGGGTGTCGCCGTTGGACCAATCGCATCGGCGGTAGCTGTGCTGCGGCTGTCTGGCTGCGCAACTCGAGTGCCATTGCCGACCTCCCAATCCCGTGGGCACCACAGATATGTGCACCAGTCCCGGAAGCGTTCGCAAGCACCGCGTGGAAGCACTCACTGGAGTTGCTTCCTTCCCAAGCGAGTGCTACATACACCCCGTTGCCTTTTTGACGCTCCTCTTGTGTGAAATGTTCCTCGTCTATGAGTCTGTGCTGCAAGGTTAGTGTTAATGTACTGCGACGCCTGTGCTGGCTGAAGGGCAGGCCACAGCAGTTGGCTGGCCCCGACATGTTTTTCGTAAAGCAGTGTCTCCTGTCATATCGCGGCGTTTCGGCTGCTGTCACTACGGCTACTCTTGTGTCTGCGGTTGTTCGGAACCAAGGCGTCACTGGGTACGCGGTGCTCACGTTCCAACATGATGACGCTCCACACATGTCCACAAGTCCCGATTCTGGCAAAGTTCTTCAAAGAGCATGGCCGTTGCTTTGCTGATGTTCCAGCCATGTGCTGAACGGCACGTCTTTCTAGCCTGCCGCCGCGAGGGACTCGTTTTCTCGGAATTTACTCCGGCTTTCATAAGATCATGGGTGCATTGCCCTATTAAAAACAGGCTATATGCCGGAGCATAATATGCCGTACCTAGTCTAAACACATACTGTCATTTGCGGTGTTCTGAGCGAGCTACGCTATTTTGGGCTCAAATGGGAAGGGCAATGCTAGGAGAGAACAAAATATTGGCAATACAAAATTAGCTTCAGGTGCCAGCACGATGTCCGCGTTAGACAAATTGTATTTCCAGTCAGTTTTATGTACTAACAGTGCCAGCTAATATTTAAGCTCCGCAAGTGGGCCGAACTCCGCTCCGTCCCCGTCCCCCCCCCCCCCCCCCCCTGTCCGTGTCTGTATGTTTGACCGGTGGTCGGCCCGCGTCGCCGCCTCTCCTCCCTAGTTTGGCAGGCGCGATGATACGTTCGTCAGTCCGTCGCGCGGCCGGGCGACGTTCCGCGGCCGCGGCGTCATCGCCCGTCCCCGGCCCTACAGCCGGAGCGCCTCTGCCACGACGGGCCGCAGCGCCTCCGCGTCGACCGGCCGCGCTGCAGGCAAGCAGACCACCGACAAGAGGTCAGTACCGGCGCGCTGTGCGGCTCTCACGCCGACCGCCACCGCCCGACCGCCGCCCGTCCGCCGCCCGCCACCGCCGTCTGTCGAAACCTTGGCATTGACCTTGCGGCGGACGGACGCGGCGGGGGCGGCGGACCGGCTGACGGACGCGGCAGGTCGCTGACTTGTGACGTCACCACGGATGGACGGACCACCTCCGTTCCGCGTGGTTCGCAATCGTTTCGAGCGCGTCGGAGAGGCACTGTGTTTTCGAGGTGTATCCGAGGTCAGTGTGCCGCCGAAAACAGGGTGCGGGGTCGATTGTAGCGTACACCGGTTGGCTCGATATGCGGTGGCGTTCCAGTAATGATAACAGCGCGATGATGCGGTCGGGCAGGGACCGTAATCGAGGCAAGCCGCTCGAATCCAGATCTGGTTTGTGGTTTACGTAATAGCGCGTCGTTGATCTGGTGTATGTTTCAGACAAGCCATACAGCCTTGCCGGTTGCGGCGCCCGTAGACCCCTTGGTCGTAAAATGTCTGATAATTGGACTGAAGGGCATGTGCTCTGACCGATGTGTTGCCCTCTGCAGCGCGACTAAGAAGAAGGACCAGAAGAAGGGAGTGAAGACCACCCAGGAGGCCATCGATGAAGCCAAGGCGGCGGCTCTGGAGAAGGAGATGGAGTCTAACGATGACAAGAGCAAGGTGAGAATCACGGGCGGCACCACCAGCTATGTGGGCGCGAAGCAATGAGACAGGACCGAGTTACACAAGTTGAGATACATGATATTCATGCTTGCGAGATTCGCGTTTGTCAAGCTCATTATCACTTATGATTGGGTATAGACGTCAAATTCGCACAAGAAATTCCCCGACCCCTTTCGATTCCAATAAAATTTGGGGCACGTGTAGTACCCAATTAACGATCATCATGCACAAACTTTTATCTCCATTCGACCTCTGAGGTCAGAGTTACGGGTCATCTTAGGTCACGCGTTTTTCCGACATTGTATCATTCAAACGTGCATATATTGGAAAGAAATTGCCCTAGAAAGGTGCGGTTGCCACCAGAGCACAGATATATGATCGGACTATGTATTGCACCCGATGAACTTCCATGACATAAATTTGACCTTTGACTTGACGAGGTCGGTCAACAATTCAAGTTTTTCTTAGATTTGTCTGCCCCAAAATGCACACAAATTTAACACGAGAGTGGTTGCATCATCGTCTCAAAGCATGTACAAAATAATGGCGGACACTTAAAAACTTTTTAACCCGCGCACTGCAGGGGGGAGGGGGTTGATTTCCGCCCCCGCCCCCCTCAGGTTTTTCAAAGGCGCCGCCGGGTTTTGGCACACCTGTTAGCACATCAATTGCGCACACTTTGAAAACAAAAATAACCTCGGGTCATCTCAGGTCAGGTCACCAGACCACGTCAAGTGACCCCACCAACAATTTTGTTTGCAGTTGTGCCAAAGCCAGAGTTTTTCACCGATCAGTTTGAAACTTACAGGATGTGATGAGGGCATAATACTTACAATTCGTTTTTTGATATCGGTGACCTAAGGTCAGGTCAATTTCGTAATCTCCCCATAATAAGTCAATGGGGAAATATACAAATGCTTCCTTTTTCAAGGATATGCATGATATTAGTCCAATTACTTCTGGATCATGTTATAGGATATTCTTGATGATCCAAGTGTATTTTTTTGTTCAGTGACCCCTATTGGGTCATGCGAGGTCACCATCACTTTTTTGTCAATAACTCCCGACATAATGCAGATAGAGAAGTAAAACAGACATCAACGTGTTTGTCTCGTTGAGATACGTCTTCCCATATGCAACATGCCCTACGTGGGTCACCACTTGACCTTGACCTGAGGTCAAATTGTTAAGTTGACTTAACAAGGTCACCATGTATATGAATTGAAGCGCCTTGATAAGATAAACACAATGGCGTAAACAGTTTTCCGTTATCTTTATTAAGTAAAAAGTTAATAGCAAAAAAAAAACGATTTAGCAAAAAAAAAAAAAATCCTTTTCGACCTCTGGAGCCTCAAATATTGACCTGAGATCAAATCTGAGGACACCTTAGCGATTGCAAATTTCACTGGCTGGCGTTTGTTTTTTTCCGTTTGTTTCTAACTAGCATCGTTTCTGAGATACATGGTAATTTCTGGAGCGATGTCCTAAAACAGGAAGAAAAAAACGGGAAAATTTGACCTTTGATGACCTCTGATGACCTCAATTTTGACCTGACCTAAAAGAACACTGAAATACTTTCGATAGAACATGTATCAAGCTATCAAATGCCTTTTTCCGCTTCTCGCTACGTAGCGTAGTTTTTTTAGATCTGGGGGGGGGGGCGGAAATCAACCCCCACCCCTGCAGTTCGTTTTCGGCGCAAAGCCCCTGCAGTGCGCGGGTTAAGATATGGGTATTTTAGTATAACTATGTCGCGTTGGTTGAACGTGCCCTGTGGCTATCTTTATGAATTGATTCTCTCACAAGGATTCAAAATAAATTTTCCCCATTACACCTGGTAACAAAATAGGTACACACGTTACCAGTGGTGCCCACAACGTAACTGCACAGTTTCAAAACGACATGCCCCGACTTGACATCTGACGCGCCGCGCCGGCGCGACATAGTTATACTAAAAATACCCATATATTTTAAAAAGTTGTAAGTGTCCGCGATTCTTTTCCACATGCTTTGAGACGATAGTGTAACCACGCTCGTGTTAAATTTTGGTGGATTTCGGGACAGGTAAACAGTAATAACTCGAAATTTGGACTGACCTAGTCAGGTCAAAGGTCATATGAAGGTCATGCGAAATCATGGAGGTACATAGCAATGGACATTAATTTTTCTAGCCAATGGCGGCAACCGAAACTTTCTTGAACTTTTTGTTGCCAATATATGCACTTTTTAATGATACAATGTCGGCAAAAACGTGCGAACTAAGATGACACGTAACTCTGACCTCAGAGATCGAATGGAGATCAAAGTTTGTGCATGATGATCGTTCATTGGGTACTACACGTGCCCCAATTTCATCGAAATCGAAAGGGGTCGGGTTCAAAACTGTCCATTCTTGTGCGATCTGACGTGGAATGATTCTAGGCTAAAATTATTGTCAGACGGTCCGCGGTAATATTTATTTGATTGTTATTCTTTGATAGGCGATTTAGTCTTCTGGCGCCACATAACCAGGTAGTTGAGGCGCCCTAAAGCCCTAATCATCATCACCATCATCCTAGTCTTCTGTCACCGAGATCGCACGAAATATGAGGCAGCAGTGTCAAGTTTATGGTACGCTTACTTTGTTTCACCATGATCTTGTGCCGTCGCATGCTTCTCGCTAGTTTCGCCGAGGACTCGCGAATGTGCAGCAGTTTGATAGTCTTTGTGTTTGCATGCGACGAATCAGGTGGGGGGTCGGTCGGCGGTTGAGTGGTCAGCGTCTTCACCTACTGAAAGGTCCTGGGTTTGATACCTAACTGCTCCCCCGATCGTAACCCATGTATGCGTGTATCGCCTCCGAATGTCCCAATAAAGTAGAGCGGTGGTGCGTAAAACCCCAATAATTCTGAATGTGCTCAGATGACGTTCTCATGAAGCTAAGATGTTCCTCTCTGACGGCAGGGTGCCGAAGGCGCCGACCTGATGTCTAAGGACGGAGCCAAGGAGGGTGACGCCAAGGCTGACGGCGAGTCCAAGAAGGGCGAGAAGGGCGACGCCAAGGAGGGCGAAGGCAAGAAGACCAAGCCGGCCAAGCCTCAGCGGGAGAAGATCGCACAGGAGTACCTGAACTGCACCGTGTGCAACGTGATGAACATGAAGAGCGAGCAGACGTTCAGCGAGCACACGCGCGGCCGCCGTCACCAGCAGATGATGGAACTCATGGACCAGAAGCTGGAGCAGACGGCCAAGCTCATCAGGATCGAGGTCCAGGTGGGCTCCAAGCGGGCCGAACAGGAGGCGCAGCGACGCGGCAACGGCAAGGTGGCCAAGGAGTCCGGGTTCTGCGGCATGTGCAACGTTAAGGTGTATAAGGATATCCAGGATCACCGCTTCCACGACGCACTGCACGCCAAGCTGAAGAAGTAAGTGTCGCTGCTGCTGTGTTGTATGGCTAAGTTGTGTGGATGGGTGTGCTATACGGGATTGGTTGGTGGATCGTGAAGTGTCGGATGTTCGGTCCTGGCACTCGCTCTGAATGCGTGCTTGGTCGTGTAGTCATCCTATGGAGCGGATATACTAGACCAGCGAAGTTAAAAGTTGTGCTGTAGACGGACTGCATGTGGTCCAATAGATGTGGCGACTGCTAACAACATCGTACTGATTCCAGGTTCCTTCACCCTCGCTGCTGTGGCATGGGATTCGAGACGCCCGTTCTATACGAGAGGCATCTGATCTCATTCACGCACTTCAGGGTAAGTAGTTGTCACCAGTTTGCATTGTGGTCAATTATCATGTTTTATAAACTGTCATTTTGCTTGCTGGAATGCTTAGGACCAGTCGGTGACAAGCCCAGTGTGTCGAATGTTTTTCGTCGCGAGACAGGAGCGTTGGCTGTGTTGGTTGAGCCTATCGTCCCACGTCCGTCACTGACTGACATCTCTGTCCTGCACCCGCAGAAATCCATGCAGCGGGACAAGGACCGTGCCGCCGCCGGCTCCAAGGCCATCGGTGTCATGGGAGACCCGAACTCCGGTACTGCCGCTGCCGCCGCCGCCACCGCCAAACAGAACGGGGAGGCTGGTCCCGACGGCGAGGCGGCAGAGGGCGCTGCGCCGGCCGCCGAGGGTGCCGAGGGCGCTGAGGGTACCGCCGCAGCCACAGAGGGCGCTGAAGTCGCGGCGGCGGCGGAGGGCGGCGAGGCTGCCGCGCCGGCCGCCGCTGAGGGCCAGGAGCCAATGGAGGAGCCCGAGCCGGCCAAGGAGCCCGAGAAGACCCTAGAGGACGAGGAGGTGCCGGTGACGTACGACCAGGATGTGACGGTGGCCACGTGCGCCGGCACGCCGTTCCTCGGCACGTTCTGCTCTGTGTGCAAACTGGTGACGCCTGACGACTTCTGGCTGGAGCACTGCCGCAGTCGCATGCACTACACCCGGTTCGTGGTTGTGCGCGCCGCCATTGACAAGTCCAAGAAGGATGCTGCTGATAAAGAGAAGGAGAAGGCTGCGGCTGCTGCCGCGGAGGAGGCGGCGGAGGTACAGGTGGTGGAGGATGAGCCGGAGTCTGAGGAGGCCGCCGCCACCGGTGAGCAGCGCGGCACCAAGCGCGCTGCCGAGGAGGAGGAGGGAGCTGAGGCCAAGAAGCCGGCCACGGACGGCGCCCCCAGCGACGAGGGCGGTCTGGATAAGATGCTGGATGAGATGAGTGACGAGCTGGACGGTAAGTCGGCGCCGGCCAAAGAGGAAGCAGCTGAGAACGCCGAGGGGGCCGCTGCGGAGGTGAAGACTGACGAGGCGGCAGAGGGGGTCAAGGAGGAAGCGCCGGCGGAGGGCGACACTGAGAAGCCCGCGGAGGAGACCACCAACGGCGAGGAGAAGCCTGCTGAAGCTGCTGAGAAATCGGCAGTTGCTGTGGCAGAGAAGCCTGCTGCGGCGGCTGCTACCCCGGCCAAGCCTGCGGCGGCGGCTGCTACTCCGGCCAAGCCTGCGGCGGCGGCTGCTACTCCGGCCAAGCCTGCGGCGGCGGCTGCTACTTCGGCCAAGCCTGCGGCGGCGGCTGCCACTCCGGCCAAGCCAGCGGCGGCGGCGGCGGCCACCCCGGCCAAGGCCTCCCCTGCGGCGGCCTCGCCTGCGGGGGCAGGGGGCCGCGGCAGGGGCGCCCGTGGTGGTGGTGGTGGTCGCGGGGGCGGAGGCGGCGGCTCGCCGGGTCGCGGCGGGTTCGCACGGAGGAGGAACCGCGGCAGGGGAGGTCGCTACTAACCAATTGACGGCTGCAGCGGCTCTCCAGAGCAGCAGCTGACTGGTGGCCGGCGGTAGGAGAGCTCTCAGAGAGACGACAGCGGACCGCGGCCGGCCGACCGCGCGCGTTTTATCGTATCACCAGCGGGGACGGAGACAGCGCGGCTTACATGATGTTTGTGTGTATATACAGTGCGCGCGTCTCGCGTCTCTCTTCACCCCTCATTGTTCGTGCTGGGATGTAAGGTGTCACTAAAGACGGGATAATACACAGCCTGTCGTCCCGAGCAGATGGTTTGGTGGGGTCACAGAGCAAAGAGAAAGGGGATAAACGGCCGTCTTATCGCATTGGTAAGTTGCCATTTTTAAGCCAAAGCAGGAATGTGACTGAATCGGTGGGTTCGGGCGGATTGACATAGTTGCGTGGCTCACAAAGTATAAGCCTGGGCGGGGATTCACTTGCTTAACTTTCTGGGCCACGAATTGTAGACATGATTCTGGTCCAACCTATATAACATGCATTTCGACTTCTCATTGGGAAGGATTAGGCGACATACGGCAAGTTGATGCATGGCCAGGGTCCTAGGATTGCTTTGGAGCTTGGGTGCGGAATGGAAAATTATGGCTAAAAATAAGTATAAAGAGGGGAAAATTCAACCAAAAGCCATTGTATTCGGCTTTATCAATGTCCAACTACCCGCTCACCAGAATTAGTTATTACCTATGCCAATTTTGACTTGTCTTTCCCTGTTCTGTGATATTATTACATCCATAAATCAGTATAGAGTTCAAATTATCCAATACATTTTAGAATAAGTAGTGGAAAATTAACCCTCGCCCGGGTAGGGGTGGAAGCCCCCCTCGGTTTTTCTGGAATAACTCGCGTAGTTTCCAACCGATTTCGATGCAACTTTCAGTACCCTACTTTTGAAAAATTTCTCACATTCTGAAAATTTTGAAGTTCTAACCCACATGACCCGACCTGTTTCTCAAAGTCATGACGGGCGCAACTGGCGTCCCGCAGTATCGATGCTTGTAACTTCTGCAGTTTTCGAGCGTTGTTTAGGAGCATATGCACAGGTGTTTCCAGGTGATAGTTGTGGTTTCCACTGAGATTGTGACCTCGATTGACCTTTTCAGAGGTCAACTGAGGCCATTGACCTCTGATGACTTTTGTGGGTTTCTGGTGGTTTCTAGGACATTTTGTTACGCTGATTTCAAATTTAGGATCCATTTTACATAATTATATGTTCCACTGGGGTCATGCGCTTCCACAGGTCAACCGAGGTCACTGACCTCAGATGACCTGACATGACTTTTTTGGAATTGGGCAGTTTTTAGGACATTTTGTGACGCTGATTACCGAATTTGGCACCCATTAAGCATTGTGATATGCTCATTCACGATTCTAGCTCGATACAATTCAATTTATACGCATTTTCAATTTTGATGACATTTGGGTCATTGACATGACCTCAGAGGTCACCTAATGACCCAAGACCTTACCATCGGATATCATTGGCTTCCTCTTGTCACAAGCAACACGCTCGTCTTTGAATCGAAGCTCTAGCTCAACTAGGGGCGAAACGCTAGGGGGGGGGGGGGGGGTCGTACCAACCGCCCCCCCCCCCACACTACCCGAACACGTAGTGATTTTGCCCTACCCGGGCGAGGGTTAAGAGGAAAAACTTGGGAAAAGGAGTGGACAAATAGTATCCATAGGGTGTCATTTTTCGCCCAAATTTCCCAATCCTAGGACACTGCATGGCACGCCATGAGTGTGCTATTTCTTCCTTTGGTACTCCGGCCTCTGTTGCCCGAACATGTGTGTGGTGGCCCCTGTTGTCCGATATGTGTGTGGTGGCCCCTGTTGCCCGAAAATGTGTGTGGTGGCCTCTGTCGCCCGAACATATGTGTGGTGGCCTCTGTTGCCCGAACATATGTGTGGTGACCTCTGTTGCCCGAACATGTGTGTGGTGACCTCTGTTGCCCGAACATGGGTGTGGTGGTCTCTGTTGCCCGAAAATGTGTGTGGTGGCCTCTGTCGCCCGAACATATGTGTGGTGGCCTCTGTTGCCCGAACATGTATGTGGTGGCCTCTGTTGCCCGAACATGTGTGTGGTGGCCTCTGTTGCCCGAACATGTGTGTTGGCCTCTGTTGCCCGAACATGGTGTGTGGTGGCCTCTGTTGCCCGAAAATGTTTGTGGTGGCCTCTGTTGCCCGAACATGTGTGTGGTGGCCTATGCTGCCCGAACATGTGAACATGGTCTCTGTTGCCCGAACATGTGTGTGGTGGCCTCTGTTGCCCGAACATGTGTGTGGTGGCCTCTGTTGCCCGAACATGTATGTGGTGGCCTCTGTTTGCCCGAACATGTGTGGGGTGGCCTCTGTTGCCCGAACATGTGTGTGGTGACCTCTGTTGCCCGAACATGTGTGTGGTGGCCTATGTTGCTCGAACATGTGAACATGGCCTCTGTTGCCCGAACATGTTTGTGGTGGCCTCTGTTGCCCGAACATGTGTGTGGTGGCCTCTGTTGCCCGAACATGTGTGTGGTGACCTCTGTTGCCCGAACATGTGTGTGGTGGCCTATGTTGCCCGAACATGTGAACATGGCCTATGTTGCCCGAACATGTGAACATGACCTCTGTTGCCCGAACATGTGTGTGGTGACCTCTGTTGCCCGAACATGTGTGTGGTGTGAATGGCAGCCAGGTGGTGGCGTATCGGCATTTTCAGAGTTAATGTCATACGAGCAGATATCTGCTCGTGGTTGCCCATATAGGACTCACTTGGGTTAACCCGCGAGTTACTGGGGTATATTTCATAACGCGACTTACTGGGGGGGGGAGGGGGGCTATTTCCCCCCCCCCCCCTCGAATCTCCGGAACTACCGGATCGAATGTAAAAATTCAAACGGCATTCGACAGCCCTGGTAAATTTATCGAAGGAAATATAATATTGTTGACCTCGGGGTCACCGATGACGTCACAGGTCAGGTCAAGTACAAAATGTTTGACCGTGTCAAAAGGTCTCGATGGATGGAATTGTCGCGCAAAATTGCGATATTAAACGCATAAGCTGTCGATAAATCGGTATGATTCGTGTGTCTGACACTTCTAAGTACCTTTCTAAGCTGTGTATGACCTTGGGTCAGGTCAAGGTCATCCGAGGTCAAACTGCAGATTACCGTCATTAGGCGTTGTAACACATGTTTATGGGTTTGATTTTCGTCTAGAACGCGAAAAATGACCCTAGAGCATTGTTTGTTCCATATACATGGAAGTAAAAGCAAAAACGGAAATGCGTTTTTTATGCATAGTAATGCTGTGAGAGGTGGTCGATTTTTGTCATTTAAAAGTCATAAGTCAGCCATTTTTTGAAGATATCGACTTGAAATTTCGTACACATATTCACCGCACACGTCTCTATCACACATATATTCCGGTTTTGGGATAATTCTGATTTTTTCTTGAAAATTTTGTTACAACAAAAAAAAAATTGATTTCTCAAAATTTTGAATAAAAAACCCTCAAAAATCCGAGATAGCAGTTCGATAGCCCGGTCTATTGTCAGTAATTTGGTTTAAAACAATTGAGTTTATCTCAAACATCGTACCTTTGACAGCGTTTTCCGCAAACCATTATTTTGCAACAAAAACCGAAGAACATGACGTCACTCTGACGTCATTTTCGGTTGACCTATCATAACCTTATATTTTTCCTTTTGCCAACATGGTGTAAAATTGATGTGAGAGAAGGTACTGCAAGTTTGGTGACGATACCGGTGTTCGTTTAGGAGTTATTACAAAATAACGGGAGGGGGGGGGGGGGCAAAAAATAGCCCCCCCCCCCCATTAAGCCGCGGGTAATGCTGGCTGGGGATACGAAGTCGGGAAGTCCGGGCTGACTCAGCTGGCCGCTGGTAGCAACAGGATACAACACTTCCTACATTGCAGTTATCTGTGCATGACGCATGCCATAGAAGCATCCATGTGTGATATGTTGTTTTATCCGAGGGTATACTCTCTTCTCAGATAGCTGCAATGCACGCCCAGTCTTTTTGTTAGTCGTAGTTTTCGTTTATGATAGCATCCAATCCAATCGGAGAACCTATTTAATAAATATCCATTATTCATGTTCCTTGCGGCGTACACATTTGACTGTCAACCCCGACTGGTCAGTGGTCACTGATTAGTAATCATCAATTGGATGCTTTTGACGACTTGAAGAGACTCCATCTCATATATACAGTTACAGATTGTTCACTTCTGGCAGGGTTGTGCCTGATGACGCAATTGACTCAAGTTTTTACCCTTTTGTACTTGACCCCTCACAGTTCGGGCAGGGTGCCAGCAGTGTCGAGCGCTGCCGGTAGGAGGTGCTTTTTATGTTGGAGCAATTTATCGTCAAACATCTGTTACTAATTTTGCACCTCTACTGATCCGATCCCGACCCCTGGCATTCCCTCCTTATCAGTTGTGAGGGGTTGCCCACAAGACAGGAGTAACTTGAGTCAATTGCGCCATCGGGGACATCCCTGACTGTGTTCTTACATATATACCCACACCATATCACCGTATCACTATCTGTCTCCGGCCGGGGCCCCGAGCATGGTGACTGACTACAGACCGAACCGGCGTCCGGCCCAGTCTCAGTTGACTTTCTCCGGTGACGTGAACGTGCTGCATTATACTGCGTTCTGTCCTGCAGTACCGGACCGTACTGTGTCCTGCAGTACCGGACCGTACTGTGCCGTGCAGTACCGGACCGTACTGTGCCGTGCAGTGCCGTGCAGTGCCCCGTGCAGTGCCGTACTGTGCCGTGCAGTACCGGACCGTACTGTGCCGTGCAGTGCCGTACTGTGCCGTGCAGTGCCCCGTGCAGTGCCGTACTGTGCCGTGCAGTGCCGTGCAGTGCCGTGCAGTGCCGTGCAGTGCCGTGCAGTGCCGTGCAGTGCCGTGCAGTGCCGTACTGTGCCGTGCAGTGCCGTACTGTGCCGTGCAGTGCCGTGCAGTGCCGTGCAGTGCCGTACTGTGCCGTGCAGTGCCGTGCAGTGCCGTGCAGTGCCGTGCAGTGCCGTGCAGTGCCGTGCAGTGCCGTGCAGTGCCGTGCAGTGCCGTGCAGTGCCGTACTGTGCCGTGCAGTGCCGTACTGTGCCGTATCGCCGTGCTGTGCCGTGCGGTATCGCCGTGCCGTGCCGTGCTGTGCCGTATCGCGTTGCGCTGTGCTGTTACCACGGGTGCGTACATGGCATCCGACAACGGAGAGCAGAGTTTCCGCCACCCCGATGACTGGACAGACTTCCTGAACACATCGTCTGAGCGGATCACCGGCAGCCCGCCGCGCCCTACTGAGCGCCCCGACACCCTGCCTCAGGGACTGCCGCCGTCTACTGAGCGCCCCGACACCCTGTCTCAGGGACTGCCGCCGTCTACTGAGCGCCCCGACACCCTGCCTCAGGGACTGCCGCCGTCTACTGAGCGCCCCGACACCCTGCCTCAGGGACTGCCGCCGTCTCAGGAGAACATGCATGTGGAGTCGCAGCGGCATCTGTCCTTCCGCGGCTGGCCCTTACTGCACCCCTCCCCTGAGGCCCTAGCTCGCGCAGGGTTCTTCTACTTGGGTCGACTAGACAGTGTGGAGTGCGCCTCCTGCGGGGTAGGGCTGGGTAGCTGGCAGCCGGACGACGAGCCCCTGGATGAGCACCGGCGCCGGAGCCCGCTGTGTCCCCTGGTGCGGGCCCAGGCCTCAGCCGCCGGGTCCGGAGGGGGCGAGCCGGGCTCTTTCCCGGCCTGGACAGCTGGGAGGGATGAGACCGGTCGGTATCTCGTTGCTCGGGGCCAGGGTGTCTACTCCGCTCGCGGAGGTGACGTCTCGATCGTCCCGGCCGTCAGGGACCAGGTGACAGAGCAGTCTCGTCTGACGACATTCCAGTGCTGGCCGGCGGACGCTCGCCCCTCTCCGGAGGCCCTGGTCAGCGCTGGCTTCTTCTACACAGGTTACGCAGACCGGGTGCAGTGTTTCCAGTGCGGCGTATTGGTCGCAGAATGGCAGCCGGGGGACGAGGCCTGGACGGAACACGCTCGGCTGGCGCCCCGCTGTTCGTTTGTGAGACTCGTCAGACCGACTGAGCGCAGCTCTACTCAGGGTCAGGCCCGCCCAGCCGCAGCCCCGCCCGGGGGAGGATTGCCCGGGCGGGCTATCCTTGGACGAGGCATGGGCCAGGCTGGAGCACAGCATAAGGTGCAGAGAGGGGCACAGGACATGCAGGGGACAAGGACCGCTGATCTGGGGGCAGGTCTAGCAAATGCACAGAATATGCAGCAGGCAACGCCGTCGCCAGAGCTGTCAGGACTGAACCAGAACTTCAGTATGTCACCAGCGTCTTCAGGACCGAACCAGGAGTCTAGTCTGTCCCAAGAAACCTCAGGACCGTACCAGGAGTCCAGCCTGTCCAGAGAAACCTCAGGACCGAACCAGGGGTCCAGCATGTCCAGAGAAACCTCAGGACCGAACCAGGAGCCCAGTGTGTCCCAAGAACCCTCAGGACCGTACCAGGAGTCCAGTGTGTCCCAAGAAACCTCAGGACCGAACCAGGAGTTCAGTGTGTCCCAAGAACCCTCAGGACCGTACCAGGAGTCCAGCCTGTCCAGAGAAACCTCAGGACCGAACCAGGAGTCCAGCCTGTCCAGAGAAACCTCAGGACCGTACCAGGGGTCCAGCATGTCCAGAGAAACCTCAGGACCGAACCAGGAGCCCAGTGTGTCCCAAGAACCCTCAGGACCGTACCAGGAGTCCAGTGTGTCCCAAGAAACCTCAGGACCGAACCAGGAGTTCAGTTTGTCCCAAGAACCCTCAGGACCGTACCAGGAGTCCAGCCTGTCCAGAGAAACCTCAGGACCGAACCAGGAGTCCAGCCTGTCCAGAGAAACCTCAGGACCGTACCAGGAGTCCAGCCTGTCCAGAGAAACCTCAGGACCGAACCAGGAGTTTACGCTGTCACCAGTGTCCCATGTCCTGAACCAGGAGGCGAACTCTCGGTCTGCTGCTGCTGCTGCTGCTGTTCCGTCGCCGATGTCCGCTAAGTACGAGCAACTGCGCGACGAGAGGCTCTGCAAGATATGTATGGAGGATGACGCGTGTGTGGTGTTCCTGCCGTGTGCACACCTCGCCACCTGCGCTCGTTGCGCCGTGGCGCTGTATGACTGTTGTGTGTGTCGAACTCCCATCAACAGTCTGGTCAAGGCTTATATGGCCTGAGATGTCTGTGGTATGAGCGAAGTGACGGGGGCAACACACGGAGCGAAGTGTGCCGTGCGTGCAGGCCCCCGTTATGCCAAGCATTGTCAATAATCATTTGGGCCGGATGTCTTCCTTGCCAGTCGATCATTAGAAACGGACCGGGCCCAATTCGCATGTATTAGCGGAATAAATTGAAATAAGATGATGGAATTACTTGTAAAATACTGAAGTCGTAGGTACGTGTTCAATATATATATATATATATATATATATATATATATATATATATATATATATATATATATATATATATATATATATATATATATATATGTATATATATATATATATATATATATATATATATATATATATATATATATATATATATATATATATATATATATATATATATATATATATATATATATATATATATATATATATATATATATATATATATATATATATATATATATATATATATATATATATATATATATATATATATATATATATATATATATATATATATATATATATATATATATATATATATATATATATATATATATATATATATATATATATATATATATATATATGTATATATATATATATATATATATATATATATATATATATATATATATATATATATATATATATATATATATATATATATATATATATATATATATATATATATATATATATATATATATATATATATATACATATATATATATATATATATATATATATATATATATATATATATATATATATATATATATATATATATATACATACATACATACATACATACATACATACATACATACATACATACATACATACATACATACATACATACATACATACATACATACATACATACATACATACATACATTTATTTATTTATTTCACGTCATCAGGTATTTCCACACAATAGGGCTATTTTAATACCTTCGTCATACATTGGTGTAGCACAACATTTGCGTCGCAAACAATTGTCAAGAAGCTGCGTCAATAGATCAAGAAGCTTCAGTCAATATTTCTCTTACATGCCTTTTAAAAGTACACACACTAAGACGATGTAGATGATTGTCAATGGCATAGCGATTGTACAGTTTGGATCCACGGTATATGAAGGTGCGCTTTCCATGGTTGTTGCGGGGACGAACAAGCGATAGGTGAGATGATTGTCGCGTTTGTCGCAAGCCTGATTGATGGTTAAATGACAGGCTTTGGCGCAGTCCGACCGGCAGGTTTAATGTTAAAATCTTGTGCATCATACATAAATCGAAATATTCTACAAGTTTCGGAACAGTGAGCCAGCCTAACTCCTTTAGGACATCTGAAACATGATCGTATTTCCGGCGACCACAAATGACTCGTGCAGCAAAATTGAGCACCCCTAGAAGTTCCTGAATAACACTTTTGCTAGCACTACCATATACTTGAGTACAATATCTAATGTGAGAAATCACAAGAGAATCCACTATACGGGGCAGGACAGAAGCTGGCAGAACGTGTTTGGCATGGAGGATTCCGATAAGAATACCAAAACATCGGTGTATGACATGTTTCACGTGCGGTTGCCACGACAGTGTTGAGTCCATAATCATACCTAAATTCTTAACACTTTCCGAGCACAACAGGTCCTCCCCCATAAATCTCACCTTCGGCATAATTCCTATCCGAGCAATCTGACGCCTGTCACCACATACCATCAGTTCTGTTTTAGCTGCATTAACCATCATCCCGTTTTGCAAAAACCAGTTGCTCAAAATGCCTAGAACGTGCTCCATGGCACTCTCCATGTCTCGTATTTGGCCACGTGGTCCCGTAATAGCTAATTGTGTGTCATCTGCATATCGAATGAGAGTGACGCGGAAGCCACTAATAGAAGACGGGATGTAAGATGCAATGTCATTACTTAAGATGTTAAACAACAAACTTCCTAAAACTGTACCCTGGAAGCAGCCTATTGATATTGGTAATGATTTGGATAGACTTTCCCCTACGCGCACTTTTTGAGTATGACCTTCAAGGTAGCTTTTAAACCATCCAGTTCTGACCTGTAAAAGCTCTAATTTTTGCAGAATAGTGCTATGGTCGACAACATCAGAACAACGACTCAAATCCAATAGAGCTAGTAAAGAAATTTCTGATCTATCCATTCCCTTAATAATTTCGTCTGTCATGGTCAGGAGCGCTGTAGACGTGGAATGGTTTGAAAGGAAACCATGCTGATCATTACTAAATCAACAATTATCCTTCATATATGTTGTGAGTTGAACGTGCACGATTTTCTCAACGATTTTGCAAATTAAACTTACAATTGTGATGGGTCTGAAATTCGCCGGATCCGAAGGGTCGTTCCTTTTATACAGCGGGAGGACTTCCGCCCTCTTCTAGCTTTCTGGCACGGTTTCCGTAACGATACTGGTATTTATTATTCGGAGCAAAGATCGGCCCATAATGCAAAAACTCATCTTCAAAATTTTGAGCGCAACGTCACCGTCAATGCAAGAGTTTGCATTTGGAATGGCGAAGATGACGTTTTTAAGCTGATCCAATGTCACCGGAGTCAGCGTCAGCGCACTAGCGTTAACACGAGGCAGGCGCACATTTAGTGGCTGCATACCGGAGCGCCGAAACTGGAACATAACGCTCTCCCTCGTTCGCCTGCCTATGGAAACGAAGTAATCATTGATTTCGTCTGTGGTCACATTTTCCGGGTCAACACGATGACCACGTTTCGGGGCAATTACCGGTTTCAGCTGGTGAAAAAGGGTCGCCGGTGACGATTCGTCAACTTTCTGCTTTATGCTATCTCGCATGTCCCTTCTGATTGCCCTTTTTGCCTGAACATTGAGAACTTTGTAAGCATTCATGTCCCCAACAGTTTTCGCTGACAGTCTTTCATTCATCAACTCTACTGTTTCGTCAGATACCGGTGGAGGTGAAGGGTTATGAACTCTAAACCTGCGCAAAGGGGCGTGCTCGTTCAAATTTTGTATCATTACGGAAGATAAATTATTCCATTGCTGCTCACAAGTATCGTTACTACGCACAACAGAGTTCCAATCAATGAGCCTCAAATCCTCTAGAAAGGCATGGGCATCGAAAGCGCGCCAGTTACGTGCAGTACGATATTGAGGTGCAACTTTTGCCCGCGGGATGGTGGTCAGCACAGACACACGCCTATGGTGAGCAGCATAATCACACATCTCGACAGTGACATCTGGTGGATTGGTTGCACAGCAGAGCGCATCAGACAACATGATCACATCGAGAATCGACTGAGTATCGCCACGGATAAATGTCGGCTCATTTACCTGGTAATGCAAGCCATATTTTTCCAGTTCTACTAAGCGCGAGTGAGCCACTGGGTTCGTTCTTGCGTCCGAGTTCATGTCACCGGCCATGATGATCCGATTCGAGGGATGAGCTGCGATGAGAGACTGAAGCTCCTCTTCTAGATGGTTGTAGTCATTGTGAATTTGTCCGGGGCTTGTAGACGGCGGACGGTATAGACCGCCCAGTAGGGTGACCCTTTTCTTGTCCGGTTTTATCTTGAGCCATAAGGGTTCTAGGTGCGAATCTCCTGGCGATGATTTTGTTTTCACAAGTTCGGCCTGAATCTCTTCTCTGATATAGATTGCTACGCCTCCCCCTGATTTCTTTCTGCCAATAAGCCGATCTCTCCTGAAGAGCCGGTAGCCAGGGACTTGGAGAACATTATCCGGTGTTGATTTCTACAGATTTGTCTCGGTAAAGCAAACTATGTCGGGATGATTTTGGTGAAGATCCACTCTAATATCTGGTAGCTTGGATGGTAACGTGCCAATGTTCTGTAGTTCGATTTTGATATTGTGACATATATATTGTGTATATATATATATATATATATATATATATATATATATATATATATATATATATATATATATATATATATATTGTGTAAAAACGGACGTCCCCGTGCGGCCGCACGGAGACGTCCGTCTACCGAAAGAAGACCGACGGTGGCCGATGCCTGAATGCCCTCAGCGAGTGTCCCCAGCGGTACCGGCGCGGGGTCATTCGGGCTTACGTGCGCCGGGCATTGAAGACCTGTAGTAGCTGGGAAAGCGTGCATCTGGAGCTGAACTACATCAAGCAAATGCTGGTAAATAACAACTATACGAACAGTGAAATAGATACCGAGATCAAAACAGCTCTTGAGAACTACATCAGGTCCAAGCCAGGCGAGAAGAACAAAGAAACCCAGAAAATAACGTTATTCTACAAAAACACCATGACAAATGCCTATAAGGAAGATGAGAGGATGTTGAGGGAAATCATCAACAAGAACGTGACCCCCAAAACTGATGGCAAAATAGAGCAGGATATGCTACAAGAACAGAAGAACAGCGAATTTGATCCTGAGAAATAACACACATAAGAACACCATGCTACAAAAGACCAACGTAGTCTACCGCTGGATATGCCCTGACGAAGATTGCAAGCTTCGTGACAAGCCGGTCGACTACATCGGTCATACGACCACTACCCTCTCTCGGCGAATGACTATGCACCTACATGACCACCCACCGTGCGAACACACCAAGAACAAGCACCAGCGCCAGATCACTAGGAAGGATCTGGTTGAAAACCTCGAAGTTCTTCAATACGAGAGGAGGCGCAAAAGACTTCAGATCCTAGAGGCCGTACTGATTCGAGAGAGATTTCCTACTCTCAACACACAACGTGACTATCTAGGCATCTTCACCCTGTGCAGCACCGCTTATGGTGCAGGCTAGTGCTGAGTCAGTGACATTTGCGGACATCGGCGCAATGATGGGTTCTACTTGGTGAAAGAAACGTGCAATGTGATATAAAAACTATATCGATTTGATTCAAAAGTCGCTACTCGAAATTTCATTAATCCTGTATTTTGTCAGGGGGGTGCGGGTTTGAGGCATCAAAAGAAAGTCGTGCCAGCTGATGTTTGGTCCTCCGATTTCGGAGATACCGAATAGCAAATAGTCAACAGGAACCTCAATGTATAAGTGCATTGCCGCCTCATCCAATTACAACAGCGTCTGCTGCGGGTTTGGTTAATTCTACTGACAGGAAGTTAACAGGAACCTCAATGTATAAGTACATTGCCGCCTCATCTAATTGCAATAGCGTCAGCTGCGCCGGTTTGGTCGCATGCGGTTAACAGGAATCTTAATGTATAAGGGCATTGCCGCCTCATCTAATTACCGCAAACACGAATTTCTTATTGGATGCTTATGAAAATGTCCAATTGTTTAAAACGTTTTATAATTAAATTAATTACCAATGGTATATAATGCTTATGAAAAATATGTCTGGTTTAGGATATTTTTTTACTTAGTTGTCAAACCATGCACCCATTGCCCCTGTGTTGAAACGGCAAACCCGCGCTACCTAGTTATTAAGTTACTTTGGTATTTTGTAATATGTCTATGTAATGTAGCTATGTTTGCCTGTGTTCATTTTACTTGATAACGATTTAGGAAATAAATCGAAACCGGTCGTGATGAAAATGAACTTAATTTATCCATGACTAGAATAGGCGATTTAATCGCAAACACAAACGATGATACGAAAAGTATTGCGCGTAATCTCGAGAAGCTTCATAAGAAGTTAATCAATGCGCATAACTCTGTTGTGTTCCATCAAACTTGTATATATATATATATATATATATATATATATATATATATATATATATATATATATATATATATATATATATATATATATATATATATATATATATATATATATATATATATATATATATATATATATATATATATATATATATATATATATATATATATATATATTATATATATATATATATATATATATATATATATATATATATATATATATATATATATATATATATATATATATATATATATATATATATATATATATATATATATATATATATATATATATATATATATATATATATATATATATATATATATATTATATATATATATATATATATATATATATATATATATATATATATATATATATATATATATATATATATATATATATATATATATATATATATATATATATATATCTATATCTATATCTATATCTATATCTATATCTATCTATATCTATATCTATATCTATATCTATATCTATATCTATATCTATATCTATATCTATATCTATATCTATATCTATATCTATATCTATATCTATATCTATATCTATATCTATATCTATATCTATATCTATATCTATATCTATATCTATATCTATATCTATATCTATATCTATATCTATATCTATATCTATATCTATATCTATATCTATATCTATATCTATATCTATATCTATATCTATATCTATATCTATATCTATATCTATATCTATATCTATATCTATATCTATATCTATATCTATATCTATATCTATATCTAGATCTAGATCTAGATCTAGATCTAGATCTAGATCTAGATCTAGATATAGATATAGATATAGATATAGATATAGATATAGATATAGATATAGATAAAGATATAGATATAGATATAGATATAGATATAGATATAGATATAGATATAGATATAGATATAGATATAGATATAGATATAGATATAGATATAGATATAGATATAGATATAGATATAGATATAGATATAGACATAGACATAGACATAGATATAGACATAGACATAGACATAGACATAGACATAGACATAGACATAGACATAGACATAGACATAGACATAGACATAGACATAGACATAGACATAGACATAGACATAGACATAGACATAGACATAGACATAGACATAGACATAGACATAGACATAGACATAGACATAGACATAGACATAGACATAGACATAGACATAGACATAGACATAGACATAGACATAGACATAGACATAGACATAGACATAGACATAGACATAGACATAGACATAGACATAGACATAGACATAGACATAGACATAGACATAGACATAGACATAGACATAGACATAGACATAGACATAGACATAGACATAGACATAGACATAGACATAGACATAGACATAGACATAGACATAGACATAGACATAGACATAGACATAGACATAGACATAGACATAGACATAGACATAGACATAGACATAGACATAGACATAGACATAGACATAGACATAGACATAGACATAGACATAGACATAGACATAGACATAGACATAGACATAGACATAGACATAGACATAGACATAGACATAGACATAGACATAGACATAGACATAGACATAGACATAGACATAGACATAGACATAGACATAGACATAGACATAGACATAGACATAGACATAGACATAGACATAGACATAGACATAGACATAGACATAGACATAGACATAGACATAGACATAGACATAGACATAGACATAGACATAGACATAGACATAGACATAGACATAGACATAGACATAGACATAGACATAGACATAGACATAGACATAGACATAGACATAGACATAGACATAGACATAGACATAGACATAGACATAGACATAGACATAGATATAGATATAGATATAGATATAGATATAGATATAGATATAGATATAGATATAGATATAGATATAGATATAGATATAGATATAGATATAGATATAGATATAGATATAGATATAGATATAGATATAGATATAGATATAGATATAGATATAGATATAGATATAGATATAGATATAGATATAGATATAGATATAGATATAGATATAGATATAGATATAGATATAGATATAGATATAGATATAGATATAGATATAGATATAGATATAGATATAGATATAGATATAGATATAGATATAGATATAGATATAGATATAGATATAGATATAGATATAGATATAGATATAGATATAGATATAGATATAGATATAGATATAGATATAGATATAGATATAGATATAGATATAGATATAGATATAGATATAGATATAGATATAGATATAGATATAGATATAGATATAGATATAGATATAGATATAGATATAGATATAGATATAGATATAGATATAGATATAGATATAGATATAGATATAGATATAGATATAGATATAGATATAGATATAGATATAGATATAGATATAGATATAGATATAGATATAGATATAGATATAGATATAGATAT